>JANBXA010000114.1:29510000-29592500 GCA_030556225.1 Cricetiscus sungorus | reverse complement strand
TGGTCTGAGTGCTGGTAGAGGTGAGAGCTCTCTAGTGGCTGGCTGCTGTGCTTCTCTGATCTTTCAGCTTTCACTCCCTGATAGATGGCTCTGGGTTTTTATTATTAAGACCAATTAGAATTAGTGCTACAGATTGATTGATTGAGACAGGGTCTCATTATACGGCCCTAACTGGCTTATAACTCACTATGTAAACTAGTCTCCAATTCACAGAGATTCACCTGCCTCTGATTCCTAAATACTGGGATTAAACATGTGTGCCACCACCACAGTCTTAAAATTTTGTATTACCAAGTATAAGTGATATAAATTACAGTAGCTTTTTGTCGTTGTGAGATTCCTTAGGTTAAAATAACAGCATATGTATTTATATACACGTGAGAAATGCCTAATATGTAAAATGAAACGAAGCAAGCATACATGTTTCTGTAGTAAAAGCAGAGATTTAAACTCCTTGAACACACTTGACGAAACCTCCCCACAAAATTTCCCCAAGTGTCTCTTAGATGACACAGGAACTTTTGTCCGATGATCCAGATTTTTTTTATTGACCTTTTGTTCTTCAGGATCTCACTCAAAAAATAAGCTTTTTGAATTTGTAAACAATGAACTTTAAGCATATTACTACTGTCCTCAGAGATATCTCATGGCTTCAGCTCCCCGTGTTCGCATGGGGTACCAGAGGCGTCAGCCTGGGGTACTTCTGTGTCCCCTTTAAAGCAGGCTCCACAGGCTCGGGGTGTCCCTGTGCAGTGGACTTCACAGCATGCGCTGCATAGTTAAGGCTGGTATTTTCACTCCAATGCCAGTACCCTGAGAAGGGATTATAGAGCATTCCTGCCACAGTTTGAACTGACAGACCATCTGAAAAAAAATAATAATCAGACTCAATAAACATTTAACATTCAAGCCACAAGAGTCAACAGCAATTCTTCATATTAACAAAGAGTTCCTAATGTAATGAACAAAACTACTTTGTACTCATGCTTGGGTCATACCTCACTGCAGGTGAGAATACATACTCCAAAGCTGAGGACAGGAGTCACACTCTAGCTCTGACACTACTGGAATAGTGGCCCTTTCCGAATGTCACACATAGATCATGTGTCCCCAAGCACTGGGATTGGAGGCGGTACATCTAAAATAGCTCAGTGCTTAGACTTTTTTAAGTTCTCAACAAGTACTAGCTATCAGTTGAGAATATCTGTCAACAAGAGATTGCCTCCATAAGGTAGCTTCTTTAGTTTGTTTTCCTTTTTTTGCTGGGCAGTAGTGGTGCACGCCTCTGCACTCGGAGGCAGAGACGGGATGATCTCTGTAAGTTAGAGGCTAGCCTGGTCTACAGAGATAGTTCCAGGACAGCCAAAGCTACACAAAGAAATCCTGCCTTCAAAAAAAAAAAAAAGAAAGAAAAGAAAAAACAAAAAAAAAATCTTTTTCTTTTTCTAGTCTATTTTTCCACAAAATTACCGACATCTCTAAAAGCCACTGCACTGCTCTGAACTGACAGTATTTTCAGTAAAATGGTTTGTTGATTTGCTTTTGTTAACAGAAGCAAATGGGGAATGGTGTCTACTCAACAAGACCTCCAAAATACCAAGCATATGAACTAAGAAACATAACTAGTTCAGCAAACAAAGCTTTTATTGTGCCAAAGCACGGTGAAGCACTGTGTACAAAAAGGACATTATAGGCCAGGAAAGAGTAAAGAAATGTGAAAATTACATGTGACCATACTTAGATCATGCTTTCCTGCAGGTGTGAGTAAATACGTATTCCAAAGCAGACTGCTGGGTTCAAATACCAACTCTGACGTCTACTGTGGTGACCCTGGTTCCTTCTGCAGGTACCAGAAATACATGGAAAATTACAAGGAGGTTGGAAATCCATCGGAGTATAAAAGAGTCGGGAGAAATCATTAAGCTGAGATAAGCAGGGTTCACCAGGAGAAACCGAGCATGTGTAAGTGATGCACATTGACACCTATCCTTAAACCAATGAAAACTCAACCAGCCAGGACAGGGTTTACTGAGCGTTGCTGAAGTTTATGTGCCCATCAGACATGGTATGTACTTCATAAGACATAGCTGAAGAGATAAAACTGACATCTGAAAAAAATGGCAACCTGCCTAAGTGTCAGATTGAGATTAATAATTAGTCACATTAAAGGTTCACACAGGGCTGGAAGGCAACCTTAATACTTACTTGGTTCCAGAATACTTTCTAGCTTTTCAGGTGAAACAAACTTCTCCCATGTGTGAGTGCCTTTTGGAACAATGCCTGCAACTTGCTCTGCGAAAACAATTCCCAGGGCATAGGACAGCTGTGTTTTGTTGACTGTAGTAATGAACAGAGAGCCACCAGGCTAAAGGGAAGAAACGTATATGCAAGTAAAACAACGGAGGCGAGGCAGAAAAAGTTAGGGGCAACTTTCAGGTAAAGGCTTACTTCCTCACTCTCCTTTCCAAATAATTTGGTTGCAACCAAGGTACTCAGTAGATACAAAACAGAATTTACCGAAATAGTAAATTTTCTCTCTTGCAAAAATCTGTTATCACAGGCAATCTACTACAGACACTAAGTCTACACATTAAGCCCCTCTTCATCCCCATCCCAGACCCTCCCCATCTCTCCTCTCATCCCTTTCTGTCTGTTGATAGAAAACGAAAACAGGCATCTAAGGAATAACAAATAAAATAAGCCAAAAACAAATAATCAGAATATGACAAAACAGCCAAACCAACAAACAAACAAACAAAAAAACCAAAGAAAAAGCACAAGAAACACATACAGACACAGGGACATAAGTTTGCACACACAGGAATCCCACCAAAAAAATCAAAAGTAGAGGGTATAGTATACAACTCAAAGGACTTTTAAGATTTTTAAAAATGCACCGACTTAACATTAAGAGACAAAGACCCTCCAAAGATGTCGTTGAGTTAGTTTTGTTAGCAGCTGCTGCTGGGTGTGGGTGGGGTCTACCTTAAAAGTGGTTTGTTTCCCCAGTGAGACTCATTGGGAGAAAACTAGTTTTTCATTTGCAAGCGGCTATCAATTGGAGAGAGTGTCTTGGTTAAGAATGGGTGTGTATGTGGGGTGGGGGTGGGGGAGGCTGAAGAGATGGCTCAGAGGTGAAGAGCACTGGATGCTCTTCCAGAGGTCCTGAGTTCAATTCCCCACACCCCCGTGACAGCCCCCAACTGCCAGTAACTTCAGCTCCAGGTGATCTGACACCCTCACACAGATACACATGCAGGCAAAACAGCAATGCACACAAAGTAAAAATAAATGAGTTATTTTAAAAAAAGAAAGTGTGTGTGTGTGTGTGTGTGTGTGTGTGTGCTTCCCTCAGCTCTAGGAGCCCATGTGGTGCAGACCTGTGCAGGCCCCGTGCATGTCACCATCGTCTCAGTGAGTTCATTTGTGTGTCAGCTTTGTTCTATCTAGAAGGTCTCGATGCCTTGGTGTCCCCTAAACATACAGAGATTGTCCATGTTTTCTCTTAGATGCTAATGTGCTTGGAGCAGCATTCCCCTATAAATCCTATGTCAAGATAAACACTTAGATGAAAGCAAATCCTTTCTGGGAGCATTAATCTGCCTATTTAATGACAATATTTATATTTCCCATGTTTATTCTCAAACAGCAAGGAAGAGCATGCCCCTCCTTTTACCAAGTCTCATTAGCCTAATGAGCATAAAATGCCACTCCAAAATCACCTTAGGGGTCTCTCCCTCTCCTTATCCATTGCAACAGATGATAGATTGACAAATGATAGATAGATAGATAGATAGATAGATAGATAGATAGATAGATAGATAGGTTGATTTTGTGTATATAGATTAGGGAGAATTTTTAATACTACCCTACATCCAAACTAAGAAAGAAGATAAAAAATATTAGGGCATGCCTGTAACTACACATTGTAGTTCCTTTCTGTAAACTCTACAGTGTTTTAAATCTTACTAAGAATCTTTTATGAATATCTCAACTGTGTTCTGTATTATTATACTTCATGGTGAGAGTGGTAAGCAATGTTTTTTTTATTTTAATGTAGGGTTTTTATTAAAAACAAAATCAGATTTACAGCATCAGCATTCCTTGTATATGTTAAAGAATCTCCATTCAGACATATATACTGATACAAATACAAAAAGCAATAATTAAATTTTTCTTTGAAAGTAGGAAATGAACCTAATGAAATTCCATTTAAGAGGAAACACTTCCCTTTAATCCCAGCACTTAGGAAGCAAGTGCTTCCCTGTCAGTTCAAGGACAGCCTGGTCTGCAGAATGAGTTCCAGGACAGCCATGGCTGTACATCTGGGACAGTGAGATGACTCAGAGGGTCAAGGGTAAGGGCACCTGACACAGCCCGATTACCTGACTCAATCCCTGAGACCTGTATCTCAGGAGAGAATCGACCTCCTCAAGCTGTCTTCTAACTTCAATGCATGACCCCCACACACACCCACAAAATAAAGAAATGAAAAGGTATAAAAATGTCAAAGATGGAAGGTGATTAAGGAGACACTGTAACTAATTCCATGCAGACGCCTAGGATGGATACATGATGGAGAAACTAAAAAGCCTAGCAAGCTCTTTATGCGTTAGTAGGGCAATGCCACTATCCGTGTGGTGTCAGAAGTGGGATTGAGAACCTTAACATAAAACTTAACAAAGGCTTAAAAGATAGGTTTTAGAAACAAAAGAACAAGCAAGGCTTCCTGGTAGCAGCATTTTTGTCGGTTAGACCTTGTTCTGCTAGAGACAGAGATTTGCGCGGCTCCTTTAATGGAGGTTTCCAAAATTAGCATAAGCGGCAAAAAACCACATTGCTTTTAAAGAGCTCTGCTAACAATTCATTGGTGTGTACGAGAGCTACAATAAAGGTTTACAGTGTGTTTAAAAATATACATAGGCTTGGGAGAGAAAGAGAAAAGAAATAAAATGATTTTAAAAAGACAGAGTGTGGCTGGGTGTGATGGCACACACCTTTAATTCTAGCACTCGGGAGACAGAGGCAAGCAGATCTCTGTGATTTCAAAGTAAACCTGGTATACAGTGTGAATTCCAGGACAGATAAAAGCTACACAGAAAAACACTGTCTCAAAAAACGAAAAAATATAAGTAGAAGAAATAGAGTAATAAAAAAGCCACGTAAAGATGGAAAGCACAGAGAAACTTTGGATATTGTACGCTGTTCTGTTATCTTTGAATTATTTGACTGCTGAGGAAATAACAACAACCAATAAAAGAAATGCTGCTGGATTAATTCAATTTATACATTTTAAAAATGCTTTGACTCCAAAATTTAAGCCTAAGGACAAGTTACTGGGGAAAAGGATTTCTAATTTTGTTTCCACAGAAAATGAAAAGCTGTGGATTCCTTCCAGACTAACATGGTTTGATCAAGCAAGACCCCCCTGAAGCAACATCAATGGGACAAGGCAGCCTTACAGACTATAGCCAGGCTTTCTGCGTCTTCTTTGGATCACCATGACAGCGCCCCTATCAGCAGGAAGTAGTTTGGAAAGAACGACGCCAAAATTCCCAAATATTGTTTATAAATGTTTGTTTTCATTTAAATGGGCTTAGTTATAAATGGCTATAACCACAAGCAATCTTTTTAAAGGTAAAAAGGGAATTATGGTATAGATATGAGTACTTTGCTTTGGAATGGATTTTCTTTTATTGATACAATTTAAGGTCAATTTTGTGTTATTTATATTTCTCCTCTTGTTTAGGTATTGTGTTTATATAGCTCATTGGAAAATGTAATGTATAATTTAGCACAGATTATAGAGCGTTACCTATGATAGTCAAAACTTGGAGTTAAGTTAGTTAGGATTTCTAGATAAGCAGAGATGTATTTGAGATGAATAGGTATTCTTCAAACCTTTCAAAGACCTACTGAATATTGCATTTAAAATGGTTTAGGGATTTTCTTGACAGTGAGACATAACTGCTCCTGGCAACACCACCTTCACAGAAAGGAAGATGGACCTTGAAGAAACCCGCTATGAAGTTTGCTTCCAATATGGCAAGACTAGACAAGATACTGCTCTTGTCTGGACTGTTTGACTTTATGCTGTATAAACTGGACATACAGGGCCCACAGGAAAGTGACTGCTGAAAGAAGATGGACATTGCTACCGGATCCTGCTTCATGGAAGAGGCTGCCAGACAGTCTACAAGACACAGAGAAAAATGACTGACAATCTGCCAATACAGATGGACAGTTTTCTGCTTTGCTGAGAAGTCTGCCAGACACACTATGGCCTATAGGCTGAAGATGGAACATAACAGAAGAACTTCAGGTGACTGACCAGACAGTGAGTTGTCTCTGTCATTTCTAGAGTTTATATATTATCCTTCTGTGGTCTTTGAAGGAGTTGAAGACAGATAGTTATAGTTACAGTTTTCCTTAATTTGGATTAAAGATAAGTTACATATAAGACTTTGGACTCATAAAAATAGGATATTGTTAACTGTGATTCTTATTTGATAACTGTTGTATGGTATATTTATGTTAAGGTTAAAACCCCTCTTTTTATTTTAGATAGAAAAGAGGAGATGATGGGAGATGTCATTCTGTAAATATGTTTCTCATACTGGTTAATAAATAAAGCCCTGTTGGTCAATAGGAAAGGAAGATATGAGGGATTAGAAAACTTGGAGAAAGGAGGAAATAGTTGGGAGGAGTCAACATGGAGAGCCCAGAGAGGTATAACGCCAGCCAGCCCCTCTGGCCGGTAAGATGAGCCATGTGAAAATACTTAGATTAATAGAAATGGGTTAATATTTAAGACAGAGCTAGCGGATAAGAAATGATAGTAACAGGCCAACAGCATTGTATCAAATACAGGGTCTCTGTGTGTTACTTGGGGGCTGGTGTGGTGGTGGGACCGACTGGCAGGGAAGAACCTGCTCGTAACATCCATGAAGTTGTGTGTCTATGTCTTTAGACATGTACCAGGGGTTACATGCAGGAAAAGGACATGGAGAGGCAAGCAGGGACCCTGGGGCACAAAACTGAAGTCAGTGCAGGCTTTCAGGGCAGCCGAGAGGAACCAAGAGGAAGCACACCCTTCAACGTGGGGACGCTACCCTGACGCATCTTGGTTTCTGTCCCTATGTGGGCTGTTAACACAGGGGCTCTCAACATGTGGGTCACGACCCCTTTGACAAACCTGTGTCTGCAAAAGTGCTTACATCATGCTTCACAACAGTAGCAAAATTACAGTTATGAAATATCAACAAAAACATGAGGAACTGCATTAGAGGAAGGTTGGGAACCACTGTGTTAATACGTAGGAAAAACAGGTAAAGGTACACAAACGCACACACACGCACACACACGCACGCACGCACGCATGCACTCACACACACACACACACAGGTAAAGGCACACACACTCACACACACTCACACACACTCACACACACTCACACACACACTCACACTCACTCTCACACACACTCACACACTTACACACTCACACACACTCACACCCACACACTCACACTCACACACACTCACACACACACACTCACACACTCACTCACACACACTCACTCATACACACACACTCACACACACTCACACTCACACACACTCACTCACACACACACTCACGCACATTCACACACTCACACTCACACACACTCACACACACATACACACACTCACACACACACTCACACACACTCACACACACACACTCACACACACTCACACACACACACACTCACACTCACACACACACTCACTCACACTCACACACACACACACACACACTCCAGCACTAGCACCACACCTCCGCCACCCCTCTCCCCACCACCACAACAACAGGAATCAACAAAGACTGGTCATTGATATCTCTCAACATAAATGGTCTCAATTAACCAATAAAAAAACACAGATTAACAGAACAGATGTGAAAACAGAATTCAACCTTTGGCTGCATCCAAGAAGCACACTTTAACATCAGCATTAATCACCTCAAGGTAAAAGGTGAAAAAAGATTCCAGCAAATGGACCCAAGAGCAAGCTACTATAGCTATTTTATATGTGACAAAATAAACTTTGAACCAAAACTAACCAGAAGAAATAAGAAAGTATGCTACATACTAACCAAAGGGGAAAATCATCCTAAAGGTCTTGGCAATGCTTAATATCTATGCACCAAACACAGGGGCATCCAAATTCATAAAAGAAACAGTACTACAGCTTAAAATACATATTGACCCTAGCACACTGAGAATGGGAGACTTCAATACCACACTCTCACCAATGGACAGATCATCCAGACAAAAACTAAACAGAGGAATGTTGCAGTTAACTGACATTATAAACCAAAGGGACCTAACAGGTTTCTACAGAACACTTCACCCAAACACAAAAGAACATACCCTCTCCTCAGTCCCTCATGGAACTGTCTCCTAAACTGACGGGACACCCAAAGAAAGCCTCAACATATACAAGAAAATTGAGTCAGGCAGTGGTGGTGCACACCTTTAATCCCAGCACCCAGAAGACAGAGGCAGACAGCTCTCTGAGTTCGAGGCTAGCCCGGTCTACTGAGTAAGTTCCAGGACAGAGAAATGTTGCCTTAGAAATAAAGGAAGGGAGGGAGAGAGGAAAGAAGGAAGGAAGGAAGAAGAAGCCAATTCTGCCTTCCTTACTTTTAATACTTGATAGCAGCACTGTATGAACATTTCAAGGTCGATCACATGTTCTACGACTTCAGAAGCCACAACAGCGTCAAACACTTGTGCAGTCTCATTGACAATCTCCTCCAGGGCACATGCTTTGTACTCTATCCTCTTATCCAGGACTGGGTCAAATGACTTATGGTGCTGTGCTATCTTAATGTTTTCAGCCACAGGATCGATTCCAACAACCGAAGCCCCCAGCCGCCCTAGAGGCTAATGGCATGAAAACAGTTAAGCTCAAGAAGGAAACTGAACACATGTTAGCAATAGAACTTTATCCAAAATGGCTATCCAATACCAAGTGATCATCCCTAAAGTATACATATATGAGTATCACTAAACAGGATCAGCAGGTTGTGTTCATATATTTATTCTAATACCTACCTATAACAATAATAATTAATTTTAAAGAGGTCATAGATTTGACATGGAAGACATAAGTAAGGGGTGGAGGGAGGAGGAGGGGAGAGAAATGATGTCAATACAGTATACATACATAATATTTTTAAAAATTAATTTAATTCTTTAGTAATTCAAAACTGCTATTCCATGTTTCAAAAGACGGCATATATAATATGAAAACTATCAAGGTCAATACCCATTGAAGATTAAATTATTATGCAAAAGGTTCCATTGCTGATGAGAACTGTTTCCTCCCAGGGACAGTAACCACACATGTAAGCTAAGCCCCTAAAAGGACTTATTCCCACAAGTAGTAAGACTCTTGTCTGCTTTCTTTGAGCTGTGTGGAAGGAGAGACTAAATTTGTATTTAATCTCAAACAAACTACCTAACTTCTTGGGTTAGAAGAGACCAAACATAGCTTTGAATGACCTATGCCCGTTCCTCAAAAATAAAACCCAAAAAGCTCAGTAGTTTTCTGAAAATTCTTTCTTTCTTCAATTTTGAAAATAGAACTGATAATAATATAACTTACAATAATGTTAATATTAATAATATTCACTTAAAAATAAACAATATATTTGTTAAAAGGATAAATGAAGCAGAAGGCCACTTCTCAATTTTTTACCCAGTTTAAAATAACAAAATTTTGATCAAAACGCATTAGATGCATGTATAAAACTCCTGAGCTGTTGGATGAATTGGGCATCATTTGAAATGGTGCCCTATATTCTTAAACATACTGACATGATCTACTTAGCTGCTGTTGGGATGATTGTAGGATTATGTTACTTTCACCAGCACTACTAGGCAACCCCAGCAGTTCCCATGTCCATGAAGAATGGAGATCACACGGCCAGCACTTACTTCAGTCAATAGGCCACCACCACAGCCAACGTCCATAATCTTCATCCCACACAAAGGCCTGCCCGGATGATGACTAGCACTTGTTTTCAAAAGATTGTCTCTTTAAAAACAAAATCCAAAATATATAAAAACGGATGGCTACCTTTATCAACAAAAGGTTTTAATAATACAATCTTTAAAGAAATATTAACCTTCATTTAATTTAGCTTGCTTATTTAGCTGAACTACTTGGAGACAGGGGCTCGTTACAAGGCTCAGACATGCCTTGAGTCTCCAATCTTCCTTCCTCAGTCTCCAGGGTTTTGAGATCAAAAGGAGTATCGCGACCAATCCCACTCTGGAATTCCAATTTGAAATGAATCATTGAAATTTTTACAAACATACCTTTTATTTATTTATTTCAGAATTAAATGACCTAATTAATTTGTACATTTTCAATATGCAAAGTTCTGATATAATCCAGCATTAATCTATTATTGCTCTAGTAACACTCGAAACAAAAAATCTCAAACTAATCTAGTACAAATGAACATAATTTTATTCAAATACCTTTTCAATAGAACTGTCTCAAAAATATGGAATGAAAATTTACAGCCTCTGTTGGCTATGTTGTCAGACGTTCCTAGGCCAACTTCATGTGTTATTTTACAGATTTAAAAAGCAGATGGCTCAGTGATAAGAGCACTCACTGACTGCTCTTCCAGAGGACCCAGGTTCAATACCCAGCACCCACATGGCGGCTCACAACTGTCTATAACTCCTGTTCCAGGGGATTTAATGCCCTCATTCAAACATACTTGCAGCCAAAACACCAATGTACATAAAATAAAAATAAATAAAAAATTTTTTAAAAAGCAGCTGAAGCCCACATTTATTTAAGGTGTCTACACTTCTGTCTTTATTATATATGTCTTTTAATCTCCAAATTAATGGGCCTTTTTTTGTATGAGTATGTTGACAGGCACCAAAATCAAGTAAACTTGCTTTAATATAATCATTGTAATACTTTACCATGTGCACAGCATATGTGCACACGCACCTACATAACCTGATACTCACTATGTACTATAGTATTGTAGATTAAGCTTTAATTGGACATACTAAAATAAACATATGCATGCACACATACACACACATGCATACACACACATAACATCTTAGGGTATCTACCATTGCTAGTAAAGTAACTAAACTCTTAAAATAATCCAGACAATAACTATGTAGTTCACTTCAGGCAGGATGCTACAAAGAATGATCCCTTCAAATGAAGTCCAATCCATTCTTCAAACAGCCACAGAACAAGTCTGCTGTAATTCTCAGGCCATACTGTTTCCTTCTCATGGCCTCTGTTATGATGAAAACAAAATCCAAACATGCAACCACAGCTTGCACCACATGAGATGACCTTTCATGCGACACAGATGCCACAAGAGTTCGCTAAGTTCCCAACATAGTAATGCTGGAGCCACCCAGAGTTGCTGCGCGCAAACAGCACCAATGCAAGCCCAAGGCCCGCCCTCTTGCCTTTATCTCCCACTGAAGCGCATGGCCCACATGTTGCTTATCCAAGTAGCTTTCACAGTCCCCTACTACAGCCCATGGGTATAAGCCCTCAAACGTTCTTGTTGAACCAATCTGTCTCACAAGGTTGCCTTTATCAGAATCGTCTAACGTTCTCCAAGGCCACTGCACATCAGTAGCTAGGAAATGACCTGATGATGTAGCACTTTAGTTCCCTTTCATTAGGACTGGATTCTCACTAACCCAGTAGGGCCAACAAAGTTTATCATTAAGTTGGGAAAGCAACCTGGGTTTCAGTATTGTTTCTACGAGTTAATGATTTAAGAGATATCTTTTTAATTATGTGAATGTGTCTGGGTATGTGCATGAGCGCAGCCAGTGAGGGTGTCGGCTCCCCTGGAACTGGACTGGCTATGAGTGGCCTTGTGGGTGACAAGAAAACCGCCTGGTCCTCTGTGAGCAGCATGACCATTCTTAACTGCTGAGCCATCTCTCTACCCCCAAAGCTAATGATTTCAAATGGTGAGTCCTAATGAGGAATATCCCTCATTTCCAAACCAAATCCAAGACAGGAAATTTTGATGTAAGTAAAGCAAAGGGGAAATAAATGCAGAACAGTGAATTATGTACTGTTATTACCTAATGAATGGCACCCTCAGGTCGTTCATAGCATGTAGAGGTGCAAACGTTCCTTGCTCATCCCACCACTTGTGAGCCAGGGCCAGGAAGGTTTTTATCTCCTTGCTGTCAACTGTTGTTTGTGAAGTACTGTGTAATCGTTTCCAAGGGGGCCTAAGGGGCGAAGCAAAGAGCCAGGCAAAATTGTCGTCCTAGAGGACACGTTAAACAGAATATACTGTATAGAAAGCTATCCTGAGTACATACAGAGGATCAAGTTCCGTACTTTAAGATCACAACCACACGCTCATGTAGGTTCGCCAGCTTTTGAGGACAGAGCCTGCCCTTCTAGGGCACCTCTAATACAACGATAACAATAACAGCTATCACTTACTGAGTACTTTCTAAATGCCAGGTACTAAGGCATGTCTTTTTGTTTTGGTTTTTTTACAAATGTGCTGTTATCTTTATTTTGTGGTTGAGAAAAAAAGTTCAGAGAGTCAAGTAAGTGGTTGGGCCCCACCTTGAACACAAATGATTCTACATCCGCCTCCTTCCCTCCACTTCCCACCTCTACCATTGAAGTTTGAGTCTTTTATCGTCTGGTGGCCCCGTACATCACCACCTTTAATTTATTTTCCACGATGAACTACAGAGATTATTCTGAAATAAAAATTTAGTTAATTTTTTTCTCCATAAAATGCTTGCAAGGCTTCCAGTGTTGTTAGGGAAAAGATTAAGACCCTGGGCCTGAAAGAAAGCTCAGAATCACGGAGCCCAGCTTCCTTCCTCTCAAGACCCATTTCCTCCTCAGCGTCTCCACGAGCCAGCAGCCTTTGATTGGCTGTGCTTGCTCCTCCCTCACACACCTGTGTGTATGGTCTCTTCTGCCTGGACCACTTTTCCTGCAGCCCTCCCTTCCCTCTGCCAAGCACTTATGTCTCTCATCCCTCAATTTTTTTTGTTTTGTTTTGTTTTGTGTTTGTTTGTTTGTTTGATTTTTGAGACAGGGTTCCTCTGTACTGCTTTGGAGCCTGGCCTGGGACTAGCTTTTAGACCAGGCTGACCTTGAACTCACAGAGATTCATCTGCTCTGCCTCCTGAGAGCTGGGATCAAAGGCACGTGCTACCAATGCCCAACTCATCCGTCAAATCTTAATTTAAATAGAACAGCATTTATAAAATCTCCCTTGATGCTCAACTGTGGGTCACATTCCCCCATCTTAACTCCTCTGTCGCTTTGTATTTCTTCATGGGGATGTATAATCATCTGATCGTGTCTGTTAATCACCAGAGCCTACTGTGAAAGGAAGGCATATCATTTTATTCCTAGGGACTAGAACAGTTCCTAGAACATAGCAATTTCTCAGGAGATAATTGTCAAATAGATATTTGAGGAAAAGACATCAGAAAAAGATTGTAATTTGTCCCCACTCTTTTAATCACAAGAGAAGGGGAAGCAAAACAAAAATTAGACACATCACTGAACTGCATGTCAGTACAGTGTAGAAAAAAACTCCTAAGTTCTGCTTGGCCAAAGATAATTAGGCTGTTAACTTGGAAAAAATAATGCCACCCAATTCTTTATTGTTTTTCTTAGATCCATTTAGAGAGCACATTCTGTAGTCATGACTCTTTTTTATTATTTAAATTCAAGTACCACATGAATGATGGCTTTGTGTAAAGGCGCTCGCTTCTAAGCCTGACAATCTGCATTTGATCCTTGGGACCCACATGGCCGAAGAAGAGAAATGACTCCTGAAAGCTGTTCTCTGACAACCATAATGGTGTCAAGGCAGAATAACACCTCCCTACACACCCACCTTCCCACCCCCACCCACACATAAATGAAAGTAATTTTTAAATGTAAATTCAAGCCATCACGTTCCTCTAACATCTTAAGACGATGGGTTTCCTTGGGCATGATTTAGTCAAACCTTCAGTAACCATTTGTTCCGTTAACGAAGAAGAGTTTCGCCTACACTCAATCTCAAAGGTTTTCACTCACAAAGTGCGAGGGTGTGCACTTAGGAAGTACACTCGGTTTAACTAGTACTGGGAGGGATTTCTCAAGACTGGACACCAATTTGTACAATGTAAACACATGTTTTTGACTAATATTATCTAGCATTATGGGCTTCACCACCTTAGCGGTTTATGTTTTTGTTCTATCATGATGGGATTACAGAAAAGTAAAACACTCCATGTCCATAACACAGCCTTCTCTCTTTCTTTTAGTGATAGAAAAAGGAGTCAATAAGAAAGAAAAAGGCACCCTTCAGGGTGGAAGTGGGCTGGTGAACTGGACAGAGATGTGTCTAATCTTCTATTAAAGATAAAAATTGTCTCTGAAATTGAATAAATAGCATACTTGGCTATATACTGCATTTTTCTTACAACTTTTCAGTTAACTTGAAGATTTGCAAACCTAAAAATTATTACAACATATTATTTAAGAATATTTAAATGATATTTAAATGAACAAATGCCACTTTGATTAAACTAATGAGCTTTCACACTATCGAAGTTTATTAAACACAATTAAAAAACTAAACTACCATTACACAGAGTTATGTAAATCTCTACCAGAATAATAAATAAACTCACCTGTAAGTTTTTATTCTTGTCAGACAGGGAAAAGCCATGCTGTAGGATCTAAACTGCATGGTCCTGTGTTCACTCAATTCCCATGGCTTAATCTGTAGATTCCTAGTGAGCTGATTCCCTAAATTAGCTGAAAACAAAGTTTGGTATACAGAGAAAAGCATGTAATTCCTGCTATGAACATAGTTGAAGAATTTTTAAATGGCCTTCTTATGGTGTACTGTAACTGATAAACAAATGAGTTTCTTAATTTGGGGTTTAATTAAAAACATAAAATAAAAGGTCTTACTTTCTTCCATCTAAAAACTTAAATTTTTTAGTTTGGTGGCACACGCCTTTGATCCCAGCACTTAGGAGGCAAAGGCAGTGGACTTCTGTGAGTTTGAAGCCACAGAAGCTCTGTCTACAGAGCGAGTTCCAGGACAGATTCCAAAACAACACAGAGAAACCCTGCATCGAAAAACAAACAAACAAACAAACAAACAAACAAAAAAGTCCAGGCTAAAATAGTTCCACTAGAAAATCTCCTCTTCGAGGGTGGCAAGTGCTCTTAACCACTGAGCCATCTTACATTTAAACAAAGCCCCTGGAAGAAGAAATATCAAATAATACTACCCAGTCTCTTCAATAAAACACAACAGTGGTGGACAGTGAACATCGCCAGAATCCACTTGCAATCCAGCAGTACTTGGAGAGGAAGATTAAAAGCTGAAGGTGGCCCTGTCTTGTTTTGGTTTTTTTTTCTTGTCTTAATGAGGTTTATGCTTGTTTTGATTCTTCTTATTTATTTATCTATTTGAGGCAGAGAAAGTTGGGAATTGGGGGAGATCTAAGAGTAGTTGGGGGAAGGGAGTATCGTCAAAATATATTCTGTGAAAAAAATTAAGTAAGAAAAATTTGAAAGCCACTTGGAAGGCAGAGGCAGTCAAATCTCTGAGTTTGAGGACAGCCTGGTCTACAGAGTGAGTTCTAGGACAGCCAAGGTTGTCTTGAAAATCAATATAAATATTCAACAAAGCAAGACAAAACCTTTAACAACAATGCAGGATACATCCCAACTCATTTTACAAAACTAGAATTACTCTAAAAAACAAAGAGGATTACAGATTAATTTGCCTGGAGAGCAGACATAAAAATATCAACAAATGCTAGCAAATAAAATCTAGCAATAAGTAGAAAAATAATGTAGCATGACCATACTGGCTAAGACAGATGAAGCAATTTACAAAATCCACATTCATCTATGATGAAAACTCAACAAATAAGAATGAAAGGGAACTTCTTTTACAAAGCACTTATAAAATCTTAGAGTTCACATATGACTTAGATGATAAAAGAGTAAGGTGCTAACCACATCAGGGACAAAATCTTAGCTATGGCAATAAGGCAAGAGAAGGAAGCGAAGTTTATACATGAAGGAAAGAAATAAATTTAACTGTTCTTATCAACCATGTAGAAAATCCCTAGGAATCTTAAATTTATTTTTTAGTATTTATTTTTACCTTATATGTATGAGTGTTTCACCTGCATGTAAGTGTACTCTGTGCATGTATGGTGTATACAGAGGACAGAAGAAGGTGTCAGATACCCTGGAATTTGAGTTCAGGGGTTGTGAA
This sequence comes from Cricetiscus sungorus, assembly GCA_030556225.1. NCBI lineage: Eukaryota > Metazoa > Chordata > Mammalia > Rodentia > Cricetidae > Cricetiscus > Cricetiscus sungorus. The sequence continues at coordinate 29,576,153 of JANBXA010000114.1, read as the reverse complement.
CTACCATGTAGGTGCTGGGGAATGAATTTGGGTTCTTGGCAAGATCTACTGAGCTCATAACTGCTGAGACATGTCTCCAGCCCTCGGGGGAAACTTACATTTCAGCAAAAGCCCCATTGATACCAAAAGAAACATAATGTATAATAATACCTTATCTATACTTAAAATTGTGTTTGTTTTTGAGACAGGGTTTCTCTGTATTGCTTTTGGAGCCTGTCCTGAAACTCACTCTGTAGACCACCAGGCTGGCCTGGAACTCACAGAGATCCACCTGCCTCTGCCTCCCTAGTGCTGGAATTAAAGGCGTGTGCCACCAACACCCAGTCTGTTTGTTTTAGAGACAGGGTCTCACTGTGTGTACCAGACTAGCCCAACTCATAAAGATCTACCTGCCTTTGCCTCCTGAAAGCTAGGATTAATTTTTTTTAAAAAAAATGTGTGTGGGTGTTTTGCATGTATGTATGTATGTATGTATGTATGTATGTATGTATGTATGTGCACTGCTTCAGTGCCTGGTGCTTGCAGAGACCAAAAATGGGTATAATGCCCTGGGAACTAGGGTGACAGACAGTTGTGATCAACCATGTGGGTTTTATGAACAGCTAGATGGGTGTTTTGAATTGACCAGGGTCCTCTGGAAGAGCAGTCAGCACTGTTAACCACTGAGCTATCTCTCCAACTCCCACTATGTAGGTAATACTTTTGAAATGACAAAATTACCCAAAACCCAGAGCAACGGGAGTTTCGTATGAGACAGCAGACTAGAGGCTACTTCTATGAGAGCTGATGGAGAAAGTCAGAGAAGGGAAAAAGAGGCTCTATTTCAAAAAGAAATAGTGGACATGCTCTGGAAACCCATGAGGGAGGCAAAAAGAAACTAGAAAACAGAAATAAAGAAACGTGCCACAGAGAAGCAAGCTGAACACAGACCCAGCCATGCCCCAGCTGCTTCCAAAATGTAAATCAGATCAGAGGCAGAAGCCCCACCCTCAGGTAAACAGCTTCAAACCCAACCACAAGCTTTGGTGAGACAATTGTTGTGTCCAAGTCGTGAAGATCCCCAGAGATCACCAGGGAGGGAGACAGACCCACTGATGCAATGCATAAGGTTTACTGTCCATCCAACCATGACGAGGGACCACTAGAGGAAGCGAGTTCCCTGTCTACTGCAGGTTCTTAAAGGCAAAAATCACAAGGTGACACCATTAGGTACGGGTTGGTTTTTGATTGGTTGACATTTGGGGAATAATCAGGGGAATTTCTCAAAGTCATATTTTGGCATGAAAGACCTTTGTACCAAGTATTCTCACTGCCAGTGCTGAGGGGGAGCGTTCTGTGGCTTCCATGGCTTTGTCTTGTTACTTGCAGGTGGCCTGTTGCACACAGATATCAGTAGTTTTTAGAACTGTGTCCTGGAGACCACAGGGAAGGTTTTGGTTTCCCCTGGAGTTTCTTTAGTGAAACAGTTCCCAGGAACCACGCATCTAGGAGGCTGGGGGCAGGGGGTGTCTGCTTTCTGTGAGTTCAGTTTTGGCCCTAGAGTCCGGAAGGCCAGGGGATCTGGAGTGTGTGCTGAGTCAGAGGCCTACATGTCTTTTCTGTAGCCTGTCATGGCTGCTAACACAGGGGGCCGAGTGAGGGTCTGGTCCCTTTATTTGTAAATGGTTAGAAGAGCAGCCTTTGACTTTAGTTTACCCCTTTCACAATGACCCCTCTGAGACACAGTTCAGCAGCACCAAAGACAAACCCCGTTTTGTCATCCTGTATTGCTCAGGGAATAGCAGCCAGATGTCATCTTGGGAAAAACTATTGGTACAGACCCACCCCAGGAGCCAGGAGCCAGAAGCCAGGAGCCATATCATGGAACAGCCACTGCCTGGGGAACCCCAGTTTAGCCAGTCACAGCTACTGGATGAAGGATGGCCCAGAGAAGCTATAAGAAAGTGTAGAGAGCTGCGAAGTGCCGCGCCTTAAAGATGGCGCTGGCTTCCGCCTTCCACCTCCCCAAGGGTGAGCGCTCTCTGGCTTAAACAAGCCCTTATTTGGTTAAGTCTGTTCAGCCTGTCTGCTTCCGCGTTAGAGTAGCCTATCTGCAGGGTCCACATAGCTCACTGGCGTTGGTTAGCTCAAAGGTATTTAAGCCTGTGCAGGGGTCCCCCGGCTCCCGCGGGTCAAAGGAAGCATGTTCAAGGATCCTGATTAAAACTGCATGAAGATCTTCCTGGAGTCGCGTCTTCCTTGCTGGCAGGGGTAGGCACATACAAGAAGGGGGGTAAGGTGAGCCTGTAGTGATATGTCATTTATGATTTATTAAAGCTTGCCTGAGGATTCAGAAAGCAAAGTCAGCCACAAGCCATAGAATCCAGGCCACACCATTAATTCTAGGGCTCAGGATTAAGAGGTAGACTGATCTCTGTGAGTCCAAGGCCACCCAGATCTACACAAGAGTGAATCAGTCAAAAAGAGAATTAGAGCTCACACCTTTAAGCCCATCACTAGAGGGGTATAAAGGATAGAAGCAGGGTCTTCAGTCTTCAAGTGGAGCATTCATTCTCCAGCCACACAGAGGAGAGGCAGAAGTCTGAGGCTTGGTGAGAGCTCATGGAAACAGGACCAGCCCATTCAGCTGAGGTAGAGGTAAGAAGTTAGTGGCAGCTGCTTGCTTGTCTGATAGTCAACTTGAAGCTTGAACCGCAATGTCAGTCTCTGGGTCTTTTACTTTTTATGTTACATGAGCCAAAGGGTCAAGGGGGCGAGAGGCTCATTCAGGATGGGAATGAGTAAGGCAAGCTAGCTCCACTCTTGGTGGTCAGAGCCAGATTTCATCCACCATTTCCCTGGAGTTTGACAGTTCTGACCCTGAGTCGGTGGTAGATACACTATTGACGATACGTCTGTGTCCCTCACTGACATCCCTCCAGCAGGGTGCTTAACACTTCGACCTCGCAGGTAGGGTAACAGGTTCTTTTGCTTTTACTCATTCCCGTGCTGTGCTCACTTCCCAACACACTTGGGAGACGCCCACAAGCTAAAACAGCTGCCCTACGTTGTGTCATCTGGGGAGGTTCTGGAGGGGATGACAGCTGCCCTGGCCACAGAACGCAAAGCTAACTGTGGCAAGCTGAGGCTCTGGAGTCCAAAAAAGCAAAAACCTATAGTGAAGATTACTCTGGAAGACACTGGACATTTAAATGCCATTCAGCAATAGCATAGCCCAAAGACAAGAGCCCCAAAGTGAAATTGGCTCTCCCTCTTTATGCACTGGGCTAGGAGCCTCCAAAATTAAGGGACCAGAAGAAATCTCCTTTCCCCTGTCCTGTGTGTGTGTGTGTGTGTGTGTGTGTGTGTGTGTGTGTGTGTGTGTGTGTGTGTGTCCCATCCCCACTTCTGGGAGTTGGTTCTCTTTATATCATGTGATTTCCAGGGACCTAACTTAGGTTGTTAGGCCTGGTATCAAGAGACATCTTACTAACCCTTCATCATCTTCTTGTTCTATTTATTAATTTATTTATTAATCTTATCTACCTATTGTGTAATATTTGTTTAACTATGCAAAGATGTGTTGTATTTGTTTAATTATGTAAAGATGTGTTGCTGCCTAAGGCACCTGACTGGTCTAATGAAAAGCTGAATGGCCAATAGTGAGGAGGGAGAAGGTATAGGCAGGACTTCCAGGTAAGGAGAGTGAGTAGGTTGGGGAGGGAGAGAAAAAGAGACACCAGGAAGACGCCAAGAGCCAGCCAGACACTGAGGAAAGTAAGACATACAGAATGAAAGAAAGGTGAACAAAAGCCCCAAGGCAGAACATAGATTAAGAGAAACAGGTTAAATTAAGTTAAAACAAGTTAGAGGAACAAGCCTGAGCTAAAGCCGAGCATTCGTAATTAAAATCTCTGTGTCTTTATTTGGAAGCTAGTTGGTAACCCAAAGAAGATTACAACTACAATCTATTTATCTACCTATTTATTTATTTTATGTTTGCCTCGATGAATGTGTATGCACCACATTTGTCTGGTGTCCACAGGGGTCAGGGAGGAGGGAGGGCATGGGTCCTCTTGGGCCTGGAGTTACAGGTGGTTGTGAGAAACCACGTGGGTGCTAGGACCCAAAGCTAGATCCTCTGAAAGAGCAGCAAGTGCTCTCAATCACCGGGCCCTCCTTCCAGCCCTCTTTTTACTCTGTGTGTGTACGTCATTTCCCTTCATCCAGTTTTTTCATGCTTTCCCCTCCAGTTAGGGGCAGTCGTTTTCTTATCCTTTGTTTCTTTTTTCCCTTCTCTATACTTGGTAGTACTTGACTTTGCCTTCTGATGTGTGAGATTTTTCTTGTGGAGACATAAATAAGTATCTACTCAGCCCAGATAGGGGGCAAAGGCATTCCACCAAAATCCAGCTTTTTTTTTTTTTTTTTTTTTTTTTTTTTACATGACTAACGGCCCAACAAAAGTGTTAACTCTACAAAAGGCCCCTGTTCCCTAATACAGCCCTCATTCAGGCAACTCTAGGACACCTCCTTCCTCCCTAGCAAGGAGCACAGTGGCACAGGCCTGTCTTCCACCTGTTTTTGTAAGTGCCAATCTTTGCAAACACTCCCAAGCACAGCAATTGGCTTTTCATCCATTTCCCCCAGGAACTCCAGCTGGGCCCAGGACAGCAATGCTCTCTTTTATCTAACTGGGACAGGACCCATTGTTCTTTCCCATTCTGTCATCCCCTCCTGTGCTTCAGCATTTTATCTGCATGATTTAGATGCCAGTCTAGATCACTCAGGGCCGCCAAAGCCTTTCCTACCATAGGATTCAGCAAAGCCACCGAAGCCCCTACTGAATCGACTTCCTTAACTTTGCTGTGGACAGAGTTCTGACTGGCCTGGAGAACTCCTCTTCTCACTTCCCAGTAATGCGTGTCCTTCCTGCACTGTATTCTAGTTCTTGAACCTCATGCAATCTTAGAAGGGAATGGCCAAGTGTTCCTAACGGCCTGTAATAAGCCTGGCCACCAGGAACAGACTCTTCTATTGCTTCGGGTTAAACAGCATCTGTCTACAGAAAAGGGTGGATGGTTCTATTATTTGGTTTCTCTGCCTCTACAGCACTCAGACTGATCCCATCTACGCTTAGGCTGCTATAAACGGAGACTGTGACAGGCTTTTATCGCTTGTTTACAAGTCTTTCCCAGGGGTGGCTGTGTTGGCACACACCTTTAATCCCACTACTCGGAGGCAAAGGCAACCACAAACCAAAGTCCAACTGGCAAATCATGACTTCATTAGTCGTAGGGATATGGGTGAGGGCTGCTGCGGAGCCAGAGCCACTGAAAGGCAGCTATCTCACCACAAAGCCCACCCAGCGCGAGTGAGGACTCGCAGAGCCAGAACCCTTGGGCTCTCCACCCGTTTCACAAGACTGAGTGTGTCAGTCTCTCCTCAGCGCATGTTTATTGCTTCTATAACCTTGGGGACTTCGTCAATCTTATTCCTTTCAGCTTTCCCAACTAGTGAGATTTGTTTACCTCCAGCATCCTAACACTCTCCCCTCTTCCTGCAAGGGATGTTTGTTCAAGTCAGAAGGAACTCTTACATTACATCTTTTTTTTAATTTTGTGTGTATGCACCCGTGGGTGGTGTGTGTGTGTGCTCAGTATGTATGTGTCTATGAACTTTACGGTTGCGTACATATGCTTGTATGTGGAGGCCAGTGGTTGACACAGTCTTTCATTAAACCTGCAGCTCATTCATTTAGCTAGGCTGCCAGGCAGTGAGCTCCAGAGAGCCTCCCATCTGTGCTGTCCACCACTGCAGGAGACTGGTAAGCATCTGCAATGGGCTTTTACATGGGTTCTAGGATCTATACCCTGGTTCTCCTGTCTGAGCACCAGGTGCTTTACTGACTGAGCCATCTCCCCCAGGTGGCTCTTTAAAAATGTTTTAATTTATTCCCTTGACATTTATCTAATTTTGACTTTGTTTTCATCATGCAAACTGTTTCTTCTTCGTTTTTCTATTCTCTTGCTTTTTTTCCCACTCCCGAACAATCAACATTCACTTTCTCCTTCTGTCCATTTAACCATGCTCTTTTTCCTTTGCTACCGCTTTCCCCATCTCCTTCCTGTATCTTATTCATTTACAGTTTGACACTTATCCTCCTCAGCACATTCTACAGTAGTTTTCCACTTTTAGTGTCACATCTACTGGTGACATATTAGTGGGCTGTAATCAGTTTACATGTGAGTATAGTGTTCTATGTTTTGATGGGCAATCAAAGAAAGTGGGCCACTCTAGGATGTAATTCAGGCTCTGTGGCAGCAGGAACAGTTTCAAGGAGTTGAACCTCAAACAGCTGTGCAAAGGCAGATTTATTAACTTTTACACAAATGTTGTATTTTGGATAAAACAAGTTCCTTATACCAAAGCTCCTGATCTAATCTGTATCTTTTGTGAAGGGAGACATCACACCTCTGCAACTTTAGTCTTGTTTGCAGTGCCCAGTAAGGCATGACATTCCAGGTGTGCCAGAACTGCCATGCAAAGGCTGTGCAGCTCTTTCAGAAAAAAACACTCTATGGATAACAGAAAACAATAGCTGTTTTCCACAATGATTCCTTCTAGGCCAAAACACTTCTAGAAAACAACCGTTTCATCCTAATGCTTACCCTAGATACAACAAATGAGTCTACTAATTTTCCCTCTACAAAAATGGATAAGGAATTCAGAGATATGAATGAAAAAGTCAACATAGAAGAAAACAGTAAAAACAAAACAAAAGCACAGCTTGAAAAAAATAAAAAGAAATGCTGTAAAGTAAACCCTCAATAAATAGGTCGATAATACAATGGAAAGAAAGCATCATCCACAGAATCAAATACAACATCAGGGGTGGAGGCCAAGGATGACAAAATACTGCATTTGAATATCAATAAATAAACAACAAAATGAGATGCAATCAAAAGAACAAATCTGAGAATCCCTGGGATAGAAGAACAAGTTGAGATGAACAGCAAAGACATAGAATATCCATCCAGTCATTGAAACCAGAACAGAAAACTCCCCAAATCTAGAGAAAGAAACGGAAAGCTAAAGAGATAGGAGTCCTAGAACACTACATGTGACCAGAGAAAAACCTCTCCATGATAGACATTAAAAACACAAAGCACTGATTGGGAGCACACACTGCTTCCATGCCAAGCTGCTCAGAACTACCTGTAACTCTGGCTCCAGGGGGTCCAAATCCTGTGGCCTCTGCAGGTATCTCACCCATGTGCACATACCCCCATATATGTACAGACAAATTAGAAATGAAAAAATCCACTTTTAAAATAAAGTAAAGAAACAACATTACAAACTGTAAGAAATAATAAGTTGAAGGCAGAAATCAATGAAATGAATACTAAAGACACAAGACATAGATCAATCACAGAGTTGGCTCTTCATGGGGCTGAGGATGTAGCTCAGTGGTAGATTTCTTGCCTGGAAAGCACAAGACCACAGGGCTTAATTCTAAACACTTAAACAACAACAGTTGTTTCTTTGAAAAAGTAAACGAGACCAACTAATCTTTATCCAAACTAACCCTCCCCTACAAAAAAAAAAGTGTTAAAAGCTCTCAGAAGTCAGAGGCAGGTGGATCTATGTGAGTTCAAGTCGAGCCTAGTCTACAAAGCAAAGCAAGTTCCAGGACAGCCAGGGCTGTTACATAAAGAAACCCTGTGTCAGAAAGAAAGAAAGAAAGAAAGAAAGAAAGAAAGAAAGAAAGAAAGAAAGAAAGAAAGAAAGAAAGAAAGAAAGAGGGAGGGAGGGAGGGAGGGAGGGAGGGAGGGAGGGAGGGAGGGAGGGAGGGAGGGAGGGAGGGAGGGAGGGAGGGAGGGAGGGAGGGAGGAAAAGAAAAGAAGACAGAGAGACGGAGAGAGCATGCTACTTTATTCAAATTAAGAGATGAAAAGGGGAAGGTTACTACACAAGCCAACAAAATACAAAGTACCATTATGGAACTCCTTGAAAACATTCCAAAAGACTGGAAAACCCATTCCTAAACACATATAAATTACCAAAATTAAATAAGAAAGATATAAACAACTTAAACAGACCATAAACAACTTAAACAGACCCCTAACAATTGTTGAGAATGAAGCAAGAAAAAGTCTCCCAACAAAGAGAAGAGGGATTCATTGCTAAATTCTACCAACACCAATGCTCCTCAAACTGTTCCAATGAAATAGAAATAGTAAGAACACTCCCAACTTATTCCATAATGCCAGCATTGACCTCATCCCCAAACTGGATAAGGACAAACCAAGAAAGAAATCCACAGACCAATTTTCCTGACTAACACAGATGCAAAAATGCTCAACAAAACTCTTGCAAGTGGAATTTAAAAACACATTAAGAAGATAACATGGTATGTGCAAGTTGATTTTATTCTAGAGATACAAGCTTGGCTCAAAATATGCATATGAGTACATGTAATTCAGCACAAAAATAGACTTAAGGGCAGAAAACAACACACAGTCATCTCAATCTACGAAGAAGGGGTCTTCAACAAAATTCAACAACATACCATCTTCTAAAAGCGCAGAAAAAACAGGGTAGAAGAAACATTTTAACAGAACAAAAGCTGTATACTACAAAGCTTTAGCAACATTATACTAAATCTGGGCAAACAGATTGCCTGTAAAATCTGAAGTGAGATAAGATTGAACATTTTCTATACTCCTGCTGACTGTAATGCTCAGGGTCTCTGAGTGAGACTCACATAGAGACACAAACAGAACAGAAAGAGGGCAAAGTATCACTATTTACAGGCTATGGGATTCTGCACTGAAAAGACCCTAGAGATCATACCAGAAAGCCCTTAGGTAAATGAACGGAGCAAATGAACATAGAGAAAGCAGTAGCTTGCTTTATACTTTTTCACGTGTGTATGTGTAGTGTGTTCATGTGAGTGGGTGTGCATGTTCGTACGTGCAGGCGGTCAATGTTGGTGTCTTCTGTGATTGCTCTCTAGCTTTCCTTTTGACTCGGTCTCTCACTGACCTGTAGCTCACCAACTGGCTAGACTGGCTGATCAGTGACCCCCAACAACACCATCGTTCCTCCTTCCCAGTGTGCAGATTACAGGCACAAGTCACCATCTTTCTTTCTCCCCAACTTAGGGCCTTATGCTTCCACAGTAAGCACTTCATCCATTCATTAAGCTACTGCCTAAAGTCTTGAAAGTCAGTGACTTGCCCACAGGGTGGTGGGGGTGGGTTGCGGTGGGAGTGAAGGGGGTTATGGGGGTGGTGTGTGTCATGCCTTTAATCCCAGCACTTGGGAGGCAGAAAAAGGCCAATTTCTGTGAGTTTGAGGCCAGCTTGGTCCACACAGAGTCATGTCCAGGGCAGGCTCCAAAGCTACAGAGAAACCCTGTCTCTAGAAACTAAAACAAACAAAAAAGTTAGTGCCTTTTCTATGTATCAGTAATAAACTTGTTGAGAAATGGGATGGGGTCCCATTCCCTAATGCTTAAAACAAACCTAGGAATATGTGGGTACCCATAAAGATGGCTGCACTCCATCTTGGCACAAAGACAGAGTTCAAAGCTGTCAGCAAGTCACAAGACCTAAAGGTCAAAGATGTGGCTATAGAAGGATGTTTTGGCCGTGTTACTCTAAAAGACAACAGACCTGAATCTAAGGTGTGGCTACTCCTGACCTCAAGGCTAGGGAACAAGAAGTTGGAGCTAAGGTGTGTTTACTGAACCCTTAGAATAAGTGAGGAGGAAAAGTCTGTTTGTTCCATATACATGATACTGTGTTCCCCTTTTTGGTTAAGGAATATAAGAGCGGTGAAAAATAAACTTGCGGCATTTCAGTATTGACTGATCTGTCTTCCTGACCTTTATTCTGTCTCTCTGTCTTTATTGTCTATAGCTAGCCTTTCCCTCATCTACACCCCCCCACTCAGGTACTGACTTGGGGCTGCTCGGCTGGCTCCAAATGCAGCCCCACAAAGACGGCTCCCGACAGGAATGATCTAACTGGAACAGTGGGAAGATCTCTCCAGTGAAAACTTTACAACACTAAGAAACCAAAACAGGCAGTAAGTGGAAAGACCTGCTGTGCAAACGGCCAGACCAAATTAATATTGTGGAAATGGCTGTTGCGTAAAACAATCAACAGGTTCAATGACATCTTCATCAAAATTTCAATGAGATTCTCCACAGAACTACAGAAAACAATCTAACATTTATGTAAAAGCGCAAAAGTCCTCAAGTAACGAACGCAACCCTTACCAGGAAGAACAATGCTGGAGGTATTACAATATCTAGTCTTGTTATATTACAAAGGCACAATTGCAAAAACAGCATGGTGCTGGCATACATAACACACACACACAAACCTCCAAAACAACAAAAACCAGGCACATAGATCAATGGAGTCTCATAGAGGACTCAGAAATAAACTACACTGGTAGCCTAATTGTTGACTACACTGACAAAAACATACTTAGGAGAAAAGCCAATCTCTAGTCAAAAGCTGGGAAGTATGGACTTTCACATGCAGAGCGACACATGGTTCGTATTTCTCTCCCTGAACAAGTCAGTTCAAAGTGGAGCAAAGTCCTCCATTTAAGACAGGAAGAGAGAACAAGGGGGAAATAACGCAATGCACAGGGAAAGATTTCTCTGTACAGAGATCCAGTCTCACAGAAAATCTCAAAAACTGACAAATGGGATCATGTATTAAGGAAATAGACACTAGTGTGAAGAGACAGCTTACACAATGGGAAAAAGGATTTTACAAAAAATGTGTATACAGACAAGGGATCGATTTCCAAGATACATAATCACCCTCCCCACCCACCCCCAAACCACCCCAAACCATCCAATCATGAACAAGGCAAGATAATGAACCGGGGGAAAAAAACAAAACAAAAAAAAAAACAAAACAAAAACAAACAAACAAACAAAAAAAACCCAAGAAACAAAAGCCCAGCACTGGCTAAAGATACTTCCCATTAAACTTGAGATACTTCCCATTAAACTTGTATTCCTGAGTTTAACCCCCAGGGCCCACATGGTAGCGAGAACAAACTCCTGCCAGTTATCCCCCCAGCCTCAAACACGCACAACAGATGAATGGGGGAGGGGGTGTCACAAAAATACAAATGGCCTATAGAGCTTGAAAAGGTACTCAACAACATCAGCTCTCAGGGAAACACAAAGAAACCGTGGAGACCAGTGTGGAGGTCACTCAAAGGAAGGCAGAGCCACGCACGGTTACACCCAGCCACACTATTCATGATAGACCGGGAATGGAAGCAGCCTAGATATCATCAGCAGATATTTGCACCGTTTTGTTGGGTGGTTTTTTTTTTTTTTTTTGCAATTTAATTACTTAAAATAGTTTCCTATTTAATCACAAAGTCCACTACAGGATATCTCTCCAAGTCTACTGTCACCATCCAGTTTCTCTTCTTGCAGGAAACCAGTGTTGCCAAATTTGCTTGCAAGCTTCCAGAGCCTTTTATACATATGCAATCATTTTAATGTGTCAATCCTGTCATTGTACATAACATTTACATCCGTTTGCAGCTTTTTTTTTTTTTTTTAACTCTATCAGATTTTTGGCGGGGCCACTTCATAATGTTGTATAATGAGGCCCTTTTTGCTGTAATTAAGAACTAGACAGGAATCCATTGTATGGCTTCATTATAATTTATTCAAGCAGCTCCTTATTAATGGGCATTTAGGCTATTTCTTTTTTCTAATACCAAACCATGGAAATGAATTAAATACACAATTTTCTTTATGTTCCTTTAGGCAGAAAAGAAGTTCAGCCACGAGGTGGTAATGCACACCTTTAATCCCAGCACTTGGAAAGCAGAGGCAGGTGAATCCCTATAAGTTCAAGGCCAGCCTGGTTTACAGAGTGACTTCCAGAAAAGGCTCCAAAAGCTACACAGAGAAACCCTGTCTCGTAAAAACAAACAAACAAAAGTGAAAAGGACAAATGTGTGCACATTCTCAGGTTTGCAATGGCCATCATGGACACTGAATCGATTTATCACCCTACGGACAATGCATGTGAGTGTCTTGTGCCTGGAGACTCACACTGACCACACACAGTGTTAACAAAATATTTCTATCCTTGATAATTCGTGAAAATGGCTTACAACTGTAGTTTAATTCATCATGGGTGAGGCAAAGTACTTTTGTCTTCTTGTGGTCCCTTCACATTTTATTGTTGCTATTTGTTTGTGCTGCTGTTGTCCTGACATGGGGATCTCACGAAGCATCCCAGTCCTGGATCTTGCTGTGAGACCCAGGCTGACCTCACTGGTTAAGATTTGTTTTAATTTTATGTGTTTGCCTTCATGTATATTGTGTACCCCACGTTTGCAGTGCCCATGGAGGTCAGAAGACGGCATTCAATCTCCTGGGACTGGAGTTTCAGACAGATGGGAAAAACCATGTGGGTGCCAGAGTTAGCTTCTAGGATCTATCTGCACTGGGGAGTTCGCAACCACCTGTAACTCCTGTTCTAGAGACTCTGCTGCCCTCTCCTGGCCTTCACAGACACTTTCACACACCGCGCAAACACATTAAAAAAGCTGGATGTGCACCTGGGAGGCAGAAGCAGGCAAATCTCTTGAGTTCAAGGCCATCCTGATCCACATAGTGAGTTCCAACTGTTTAAAATAAACATCTTGTCTCATGTTGTTCCTCTTGTCGTTTCTAGTTTTCAGGATAGCCACTTTCTGGCCATACACATGGCTTTTCACAAACTTACCATGTCCTACATAAAACATTTGTCCTGTTTCTGTATCCTTTCCAGCCCTCTAACCACATTTGTTCTCCACCTCATTCAAGACTTTCCCTGATCCCAAATATAGGTTACTTTGTAGAGGTATTATTGGGTTTTGTGTGTGTGTGTCTGTGTGTGTGTGTCTGTGTGTGTGTGTGTGTTGTTGTTGTTTGTTTTTGTTGTTTGTTGTTGTTTGTAAATTTCTGATTATAGGCTGGGTGGGCAATCCCAGCACTTGGGAGGCAGAGGCAAGTGAATATCAGCAAGATCGAGGTCAGCCTGATCTACAGAGCGAGTTCCAGGACCATCAGCACTATTACACAGAGAAATCCTGTCTCGAAAAAAAAAAAACAAAAAACAAAATTCTTAATTATAAAAGGCATACAGTAAAGTATAAACATGACTGGAAAGATGGATCTAATTGTTCTTCTAGAGGACCTAGCTTCCTTTCTTCCATCATCGATAGGACAGCTCATAACCATCAGTAACGCCAGTCCCTGGGGATTCTACGCCTTCTTCTGACATCTGAGAGCACGGAGTACCCACATGGTACATAGATACACATTCAAGCAAAGCCCTCATACACGTAAGATAAAAGAATATTTTAAAAAATAAGTTTAGAAGATAAAAGCATATAAAAGATAAAATGATACAAGATCAACTGTCTCTACAATTTGCTAAAGCTGGGCTATGTACTCCCAGCTATATTTCCAAGTTTATGACTAATACTGGTTTATAACTTCCTCTCTTAAAACTATCCTAATCATTTTTTCAGGTGAGTACAAGTAGATTTAAGTAAGTTTTGCTGCCTTTACTGTCATATTAAAATCCCCAATCCATAATACTCTATCTTATAGTAGCCATTTTCATATAAAGGATAAACTTAATTTTCTGCTTACTACTTGGGAGTTCAAAATCTATAGCACCATATGCAACTAGCTACTTTTTAAAAATCTTATTTCCAACAGATGAGTCGCTATTTATCGAGAGCATAAATGCGGCTGCGGGGCGGTGGTGGCGCACGCCTTTGATCCCAGCACTCGGGTCTCTGTGAGTTCAAGGCCAGCCTGCTCTACGGAAGGCGGGCTCCGGCCCAGAAGCTCAAAGGTCGAAGGCTGCGGGGCGGCAGCCCCCGGGAAGCGCTCTCCCTTCCGGAGGCCCGGATCCCTGCTTTTTGCTTTGTCCCGGCTCCGGCGAACCGGGGGGCCGCAGCCGCCGGGCAGGGCCCCGGGAGAGGGCGGTGGCGGAAGCCGCACGGCGCCGGGACTGCCCGCCGCGCCTGCGCAGAGCCGCCCGCCTCCCGCCGCCCGCCGCGAAGATGGCTGCGCGGAACCCTCCACACCCACTCACCCGACCAGGACGCTGCACCAGGAGGCTCGGCTGCTGCCCGGGGACGGCCCAGCCTAAGCGTCTCCAAGAGACGAACCCCACGAACGCTCAGCCTTCGACCGCTCCACATCGTGGCCAGGATCCCGCCCCTTTCCGGTCCCTCCTCACAACACACCCCCGCCACAAGGGTTCCGGTGCCACACTCGCCGGGCACTGCTGGCTGCAGCAGTAACACTACAGTGAGTGCGAATTTTGTGACCACTGGTAATCCGAGCTCACCTGCCAAATTACGTCTTCGATGAGACAACAGACTCTCCTTTTAGTATAAAAAGACCATGGAGAGCTTCTGTTTTTACTTATCTCCCCTACGCATCTCTGTGTGCGGACTTCAGATTTATCAGGTATCTCCCCAAGACATGCATATTCTTGGTTTGACCCTGAGTCTAATACTCAAAATCACAAGTCTGGACGCACTTCTTCCAAGAACATAACTCTTTCTCTTTTAAGGCACTCGGGTATCACAGAGAACAGAAGTCCAAACTTAATGTACATTTTCTGAAACTTAAGCAGTATTCTGTACAGGATACACCTCGTGTAGCAGAAAACACCGTTTAGACACAGTATGTAAGTTTACTTCTAACTGGACACACCAGTTATTTTTGTCAACTTGACACTTTAGAGTTACCAGGGAACGCGGAAGCTCACTTTAATTGCCTTCTTTAGAGTGGGCTGTGGGTATGTAAGCGGGGCATTTTCTTGACTAATGTGGGAGGAGGGTCCAACCCTCTGGCAAGTGGTCTTGGGTTGTGTCAGATAGCCCAATAAGCAAGACAGTAAGTAAGCAGCTTTCATTTATAGATCCTGCCTTAAATTTCCTCGGTTGATGGAATAGAATCGCTAAATCCTTTTCCCAAATTGCTCTTTGGTCAGTGTTTTATCACAGCACTTTTTAAACCAGGCAGCTGGGGGCGGAGGGGGGGTGCTTTCCCCATAAAGTACAGTAAATTTCTAACATTTAAGGCATCATTCTACATTTTCATCAGTGAGATTAACTAAGCTCTCATTTACATCACCTTTACATCACCTGAGTTAAAATATTAGCCTCAGAAGAGCTGCAGACTTTTAAGCTGCTGTAACATATTCAGAGTTCCTGTGTTTGGAAATACATGGCCATTTTTTCAAATGAAGGCAGAAAAGTTCTACACTAAAGTTACCAGTCTTACGCTTTTGTTGGACTGACAGATCCAGTGCACACATAGTTAAAACTCTAAGGACTTCCTGTAAATGTACTGTACTTACATTAAATGTATACCAGTTTCAGTCTTCCCAGTTTCATTTCAAAGGCAATCCGTGATATGCCTTAAATACTAGTAATAGGCAAGGAGCATCCTGACTCCAGCACATTAACAAAAAACTTTTCTGTGCTGCACCAGAGATAAAAATCATGTATAATGCAATATGTAGTTGCAAATATTTCCCAGAGTAACTCTGGTCTAACTTATGAACAAGCTATAAAGTAGCTTACACATATTCTAGACAACTCAACACCTATTTAATTCATGTTTTCTATAGTTTTTCCATCAAACATGAAGGATATCCCTCAAGATCTATACAAGTTTGAATAATCTTCTACTACATCCACTCAGCTGAATGGGTTTTTGTATTTACTCAAAAAGTATCACTTGGTAACTCTGAGAAACTCTACCCTGCCACATTCTTTTTAAAACTGAACTTACATGGAAGTTGGAGGGATGGCTGAGGAGGGGTAAGTTCAGTTTTCAGCAACTACATTGTAACACCTGTAGCTGCCTACCTAGGGCTTCTAACACCATCTTCAGGCCTCTCTGGGCACCCTAATATGAAGAGTACATATTCATTATACTTAGTTCAGTTTAGAAATTTCAGCACATTAAAAATATTTTAGCCGGGCAGTTAGTAGTGCCTACTTTTAATCCCAGTGCTCTAGAGGCAGAGACAAGTGGATCTCTTGAATTTGAGGCCAGCTTGGACTACAAAGTGAGTTTCAGGACAGCCTGAAAACTAAGAAAGACTGTCTGGAAAAAGCAAAGAAAAAGGAGTCAACAAGACAGTCAACAAAGGCAAAAGACACACAAATTAATGAAAAAAAAAAAAAAAGCACAATACTCACGTGCGACCTGAAACAAATCTAGTTCCTTTTCTAAATTAATGGGGTTACCTTAATGGGGTGGGGCCTACCCATATTCCACAAAACACTATGATTCCTACACTAGAGAATGTTGAATCTTTTAACCCCCCCCCCATTTATTGTGTATGTGCAGGCATGCATAAAGCAAGTATGACATGGTTACAGAACATTTTAGTTTAACAATTGCTACAAGCCACAAAGTCACATAGTTATACAGCCATCTTATCATGAGGTAACTCAGAATTAAGGATTCTCCTGATGGATGAAACCAGTACAAAAGTTCCATTAGTCATTATAGACTTGTGAATGAATTGGCTGTTTTTTGATCCTTCCTGTACCTTATTCCTTTCTGCAACAAATGGGATTTTCTCCCCAAAGTTTAGCACTATCTGATCATTTACTGGGAACAAATTTCTCCCATGCATTTGGAGTTTACTGGTTACATTCCCTTAGCTTTGTGTACAACCTGTTCTCCAGTAACAGGTCCTAATTGACTGATTACTTTCCTTACCTACATGTAAGACCTGTCTTCCTTGTTCCCTCTCCATTATTATCCTTATTGACAGACAATGGTGAGTGTTTAGAGACCAGGTGAAAGCATTCCATCTAAGCCACCCCCAGATACCCAAGGACATAGAATTACATCCCCAAAGTTGTTGGTTCATTGCAGGAAAAATAAGCATGTCCTGGTTTCACCTGACTGGCAGATAGAAAAGTGATAACCTAAACTAACCCTGCTCTAAAAGGTTCTCAAACTTGTTTTATTAATTCGAGATTTTAGCTCAGAGATTTACTGCTCCCGGTGTTCTTTACGTTACCACCTATGAAACACAAACACGAGACTCAGCACACCCACGTGGAGTTTATTGGGGGGGGGGGGGTAGCTAGTGGCCAACTGAAAGCAGGAAGAGAGCAAAAGAGAGGAAGAGGGGGATGCATTTGCTATAAAAGGGAAACTGGGTCCCTATTCAGCCCCCGTAATGAGTGATTAGGGATTCGTGGATTCGTGTCCTCCCATTGTCAGGGGACAGGGTCAGCAGACTGCTGGTTTCCAACGCCCTCCTTCTCCCCTGAGCAGATAAAGACAAGAGTAATCAGCCCATTTGCTCACCCTCAGAGAAAAGTAAACTTTCTGAAGTCCTGTGCAGCCACTGAGGCCAGAGCACTGGAAGGCGACAGGTTTTGTTTCTTGTGCAAAGTAAACTTAGACCCTCTGCTTGACCCACAGCCCTAAGCAACTGATGCTAAAAGCTTCTCCTAGCAGGTTTAGTCTATAACTCTGTGTGTAAATCTCATCTGCCCTGCTGACCCTGAGAAACTCCAGCCTCACATTGTATTGCAAAAAGAATTATTGTTGTAAACATACATATAGACCTGTATCCCCAAGAACTGGGGAGAAACAGAGGGAGACAAGGAAGGAGAACAAAAAAGGGCAGAAGAATAAAGAACATGCAGAAGAGCAGAGCAGCAGTTTGAGTCAGTGCCTTCCCCCTCAGATTTACTTCCTTTGCTTATTTGTAGTTACCTTTTTTTGAACCCTGAGAGAAAATTTTATAAGCAGGCCTTTTAAGGGTTTCAATAAACAATATTAATACTCAGATGATATTATTACTAAAGTAAAATTAACACTTCACTTGCAGATTATCTGAAACACTTTAAGGTTTGAAAAGAGGAAAGAACAGCTTTCAGAATTGGTCCTCTCCTACCACCACTGCGGTCTGAGGATTAAACTCAGGTCACCAGGATTTGTGGCAAGCACCTTTACCTGCTGAGGCAGCTTACAACAGCTCTCTCTCTAATTGTGAGTGTGTGTGTGTGTGTGTGTGTGAGAGAGAGAGAGAGAGAGAGAGAGACGTGTGGGCTAGGTAGGCTGTCTTACCCACTCTAGGCCCGAGTCACCGCCTAGGATGGGTGCTGGGTCCTCCGTAAGAGCTGCAGCAAGTGCTCTTAACCACTGAGTCCTCTTTCCAAACTTTCAAAAGAGAATCTCTTAAAAACAGCTCTTATTAGCCAATTCAGACTGAATGTCGCAAACACTGGAGGTATTCATTTTTTAGAGTCATTTTTTAAAAAAAAAAAAAGGATCTCATAAGCAAAGTTTACATCTAATTAGCTTCCGTGTATGATTAAGCATTGGTATCCTAAATTACACAAGCATTATTCTAAAATTCTTTTTACACTCAGATAAACACTATGTTACATGTATAAGAATAAACTTTCCACAAAAAGCTAACAGATAGAAATACAACCATAACAGAAGTATAGCTCCTAGTAGTCTTTTCAAGACAGGGTTTCTCTGTAGCTCTGGAACCTGTCCTGGAACTAGCTGTGTAGAACAGGCTGGCTTTGAGCCCAGAGATCCACATGCCTTTGCCTCCCAGATTAAAGGTATGCTCCACCATTACTGGGACTTGGTTGGTTTTAAGAAGGACAGATTTAATGATAAAAAGCATGCAAATCGTTAAATAAAACTGGCAAAATCCTTTTGGCTCTCATTTATATGTCTAAAAATGTAGGTATCATAGCCAGCAGAATTTTTCAGTAAAATTTTATTTTGAAAATAATGTTTCACTTGAAGTTTGATCTAAAACACTTTAAAGTATGAAAATTTTATACAACTTATCTATTACAAATTAATCAGAAGTCTTCAATTAGGTACATTATGTTAGGTCACCTACGTAAAAAATATTGCACATTTTGTCTCCGGGTGTTACTGGTGAGTAAACTATATAGAACTGCAAACTATTTATTCTGTGAAATGGCAACTTGATAAATATTGGAACTAAATGCACTGTAAACAGCCATTTTGGTAAACATGCATTTATTCACAGATTTATGTCCTTTAGATAAATGCATAACTGCTCAAAATTAAGATGCTATGTGGAGGTACAAGCGCACACAGACAAATCTGCCTGTCCTCATTTGGGGGGACACTGGCCGTGGCAGAATTATTTTAAAGTGCACTATTGCTGGTAAGAAAGCTAATACTTTAAAACCTTTTCTGTGTGTTGCACTTGCACGCCTCTTTCAGCTTTTTAAAAGCAAGGTTTGCAGAGATTCAACTCTTACTGCTTAAGTGTATCATCTTAAGAACTCAGAACCCGAGGCAGCTGAGCCCTTGTCAAAAGCCAACTACTCAGGGAGTGACTCACGGGACCACTCACTGGTCAGATTTTGGAGACTGACAAAAATCAGACTGACCACCTAATGTTATGTAACTGACACCATTCTGCAAAACACAGTTATTCCTCCATTAAGCTGAGGCCGTATTATAGTTTAAAAATATAAATATATTGACTCCTAAGTCCTATTTCTATGGTAACCCCAAGGTGTTATGCATGTAAAACAGGAGTGACTATATAGTTCCAGACTTGAATATTAGTGTTGAATATTCATTACAAATAACTCTACTGGTGCAATGGCCTGATTGTTTCCAGCAATTTCATTTTACAGGAGCGAATCACATTTTATACACACAGAGAATATATTACTTGAACAACCCCCTCCCCCCAAGAAAAAAGTTTAGGAAGATGCCTTCAAATGGAAAGTAAGGTCATTTTCTGGCCCTTTCCCAGAGCCTTAAAAGTTGAATTTGACAAAAATCCATGGGCATAATTTACAAACTTTGACAAACTATTAGATTGAAACCATTTTCTTTGGGGGAAGATGTGAGGAACTTTTAAAACCTGTTATACAAAACTTCAGCTGCCTTTTTATAAAAGTACGTTCCTTAGGTTAAAACCATAAAATTAAGGTGCAAGAATTTAACAAAAATGAACTGAAGAGCTTTATTGACATCACAGTACATTCAAGAATGATTTTAAGAGCATTACAGCTGAAAGAGAATGGCATATTTATAGTCTTATCATGTACTATTTCTTGAAAAAATGTAATACAAAGAAATCCTATTAACTTGGAGCAGCATTTGGAAAAAGACACCTATTTACACAATTGAAAAAAAAAAAATCTGGTTTCACCTACACAGCCACAATGTGCCTCTATAATGAGACAAGCCCTTAAAACTCATGGAATTTTTAAAAACAGCATCATGGCATTCTTGCCACATCATTCCTCAGCGCTTACGACGGGGAGGGGTTGTTGATCTGAAAAAAAAGAAAGCGGGAAAAGACAAAATTTAAAAATAAAAATGTATTTATACTTAAAATCTGCAATATAAATAAATACTGTTATACAGGACTTCTAACATTATTTAAAAATATTTAACAAATACCAAACTGAGTTTATAAGAGAGAGAGAGAGAGAGAGAGAAAGGACACTTTCAATTTTGAATAAATTCAAAAAACTTTAAAAAAAAAAAATCAGACAAAATACTTTAAAAAGTATACTACCTTGATCGGGACTTAGACTTGTGTTTGCGGCTTGCCTTCTTACCAGACCTTTGAGATTTCTCCATGGAACGCGACCGACTATGTTTAGGCTTCTTAGCCTTCTTTTCTTTGCTACTTCCAGGGGATTCAGAACTGCTCCTTGCACTGGAATCAGAACCTGAATGCTTTTTGCTGTCTTTGGTAGCATTTTTCTTACTGTCCTGTCTGGAGTCGTGTCTTATTACTTTAACAGATATAGACCCACTCCTACAGAACACCCTCTCACTTTCTCGCTTCCTTTTTAAGCGGTCATCCTGACTACTGAATTTAAAATCTTCCCTTTTCTGTTTCTCTTTTCTTTTGTCCTGTTCGCGGTCCCTTTCTTTGTCTTTCTTTCTCCTGTCTTTATCTACGCTTCGACTCCTCTCCTTTTTCCTGTCTTGTTCTTTAACCTCACCTTTATGCTTATGACTGCTCCCACTAAGATTTCCACGTGGATCCTCAATTTTACGCCTATCTCGACTCCTACTGCGACTGGAACGATTGGCTCGTCTATCCCTTGAGCGACTTCTGCTTCTACGTCTGTCTCGGGAAGGACTCCGGTTTCTTCGTCTTTCTCTTTCCATGCTACTCCTATTAGATCTCCTCCTGTCCCTCAGCTTCACCCTAGCTCTACTGCTGTCTACCTTCACTCTGCGAGAGTAGCTCCTGCTCCTGCTCCGTCTAGCTTTCACTGTGGGAGACCTGCTCCTACTGTGTCTCTTTTTCCTTTTAGGAGAAGAGGACCGGGAGGATGTGCAGCTGCTGCCTGAGCTGGAGCTGTAGGAAGAGCTGGAGACGGAGCTGCTACTGCTGCTAGTCCTGCTGTTGCTGCTGGAGCTGCCGCTGCTACTGCTCCCTGACCTACTCCTCCGCTCCTTCTCTTTCCCTTTATGCTCCCTTTTGGGCTCTAAAACTGACGGAGCTTCATTTGCAGGTCTTTTCTTTTCGTTAAGCACATCACCGTCTGCTTCACTTGCTTCTAGCAGTGATAAACTATTTTGCTCTCTGTGAATAAATTCATTCATCTCTTTTGTAACCCTTTCTGTTTGTTTCTTTTCTTCTGAAACAGAAAAAGACACAGAAAAGCTAACTAAGTAAGACATGAAAAAACTACCATACCATCAAATTATGACAACAGTTTTATCTTTAATAGAATTAGGGTACAAACCATCTAAGTAATTAAAAACTTTCTAACAGCTACATTAAAACAGTAAAAAATAAAGTACAATTAACTTCCACATTTCATTGACCTAATATATCAAAAGCACTAATATTTCAAACACTAACTGAAAAAGAACTGAAACTTTTTTTCCAGAGAAAATCTTCAAAGTCTGACACTGTCTACCTATGTCAACACTTCAGTTGATGGCTAGTTACACGTCTAGTACTCAACACGTACTTAGCTATCTACTATTCTAAACATAAAGTGAGAGTATCAAAATGCAGGCATACATATGACACAACAAAAGATTTTCCCCTTGCCCAGTACTAGTAAATAGAAGATGAACAGTAGGGCATGGTGGTGCCTGCCTTTAATCCCAGTAACTGGGAGGCAGAGGCAGGAGGATCTCCATGAGAGGTCAGCCGTGTCTACAGTGAGCTCCAGGATATCAAGGACTACACAGAGAGAGCCCATGTCTCAAAAGACCAAAAAAACAAAAAAAGAAAAAAATAAAAGGGGGGGAGGGGTGGTGGGGACCACACCAAAAAACAAAAATCTTCCCCAACATCAAAATAAGACAGAGACAGTGATTCTTAGAAAACTGTTAATAAAGCTTAGTTATTTCCTAAGAGCTGTCCAAATAATATTTTTCAAAAATCAAATCCTAATAATTCTTTCATTATTCCAAGTACAACCACACACTTAAAAGCTGTACTTAACCTAAGGAATTTTTAAATATAGTGTTTCTAATCTTCTATTTTCCTTAAACAGCTATTTTCTCAGGAGTTTCAAAAATAAAATCCTTACAAAAGTCTATTTTCATTGCAATAATTGTAACATGAAATAAAGCTCTAAATAGCCTGGTTTATGGCCATGGGAATGAATGGGTCCTACAACAAACTAAAGCAAAATAAAAAATACAGTGTGTTCTTAATCTCAGCTGTAATCACATACTACTTAAAATCAAACCTCTAGTTCTATCCTACAGTATTTCTACTTTTTGGCTTAAAACTGAAACTGTGGTGATACAGTTATTACTAAACTATTTTTTACATTCTAAGAGACTGGAACTTATGCTGGACCTCACAGTCAAAGTTACTAACACACCTTGAGGTCACTTAAGAGGTAAGACTGCTATCCTGCTGTGTACTCAGACTGTTTGTTTAACCTGCTTTTAGAGGGAAAACATAACAACCAACTCTACTTGCCTTGGATTTCCCAAGCAATCAACTTTTACAACCTAAGCTGATGCAAAGCTGTAATTTTAAATGACCACTCTTCCACTCCTCTGGCCCAGACTATGTACAGGTGTCATTTGCAGCAAACACAGAGTTGAAGGGAACTTCCTAAAATTGATCATAACAGCTGCAAACAACTATTTATGGTTATGGATTACTTGGTAAAGACTGATGTTTGTGGGGTTGGGCGTTCAGCTCAGTGGTACAGCACTTGCCTAGCAAGTGCAAGTTCCTAGGTTTGGTCCTGAGCTCCGAGGGGAAAACAGAGAGAATGATGTTTGTTATATGGGTCTGCAGGGATCGGTTGGAATCAGTGATTTGGTCCCTTAAGAAAGCAAAGCTCTTTTTGCTAGGTATTAAAAGAACTTGCTCTTTTTTAAAGGACTCCTTTAAAGGGCTTCTTTCCTTAATGAGACACTTGTGGCTCAAATACATCATTAATGTGCATAATCCATACATAAAGGCACATATGGAACTATACAAAAGCCACACAATCCTAACATTACCTTCCATCTGTTTATCTTGTAGTAGTTGCTGTTCTTTTTCTTTTCTCCAAAAAGCTTCCTGTTTTTGCTGGATTCGATGCTGTAATTCTTCTTCATCAGTATCAGATGACTCAGAGCCTCTGTCACTCTTCTCATCTTCACTGTCTCCTGATCCATAACCACCCAGTCCACCTGTGTGCATAAAACTCAATCTATCATATGAAAACGTTACACTGCCCACTACAAACTTTTAAAGGTCTGAGAAGAAACTTCATTTTTTTTACATTGCCTTTTCCTGGAAGAATATGCTTATTCCAGGTAGGGAAGAGGCATAAATTCAAATTTTAAGTTCTTAGAATCCTCAGACAATGCTGATACTAATATCTTATTATCTGGGCTATTTCACATATCCCTCACCACCAAGGAGTCATAATAGTTTCTTTTATTGTCCACAGAAACCAACAAAAGCATTCAACATGGCAACGATGAAGTCTTACTAAAGTTTAGCCAATCCAACTACTGTAATGAAGTTGAGGATGACTCTGAAAATATAGCTAAAGTTGATTATTTTATTGTTCAAAGTTTCCTGGATTCAGGTAGGATGCTAAGCAAATTTTCTCTAATAAAGTAGAATACTGTAATTCTCACTGGTATAGAAATGATCTATTCCCCACCCAGAAGGAGCATCAAGACTACATGGGCATTTCATTCTACCCATTTCTCCTGTTCCTTACATACACTACCATGAAATGAAGATGTGGAAAAGGCAAAGTCAAGCTTGTGAGTCTTAATATCATGCAAATACCAAATTATGAACACATCACTACTGCTGTTAAGATAAACCCATTTCCTCCAAGTTGAAAATTGATTTGCTCCAAAACAATTCGGGTAAGTCATTAATTTCTATCTCTCTCTAGGTAAATTACTAAGTATGTATGTTGTAATTTTAAAAGGGAGTTTAGAAACTGCCATGGTCAAGCCACTACCTATTAAGTATAAACTATGTGTATGTAATATAGAACACATATAATTACACATAGTATATTACATACACACTGGAGCAATTAATGAGGAAATCTTCCATTCAACTCACCCAAATGAACTACTATTGCATTTCTAATCATTCTACTACAAATGCTTTAGTCAAAAAAAGTAGATAAAAGCTTTCAGACTGCAGTAAGGCTGACTTGTACGTCTCATAAACTAAATAGGAACAGTGCATTTCCCAACACAACAAGCAGAATGACAAGGTCAGTGAGCCTCCCTCTAGCCCTGTCACACGCACACAGAGACACTTACCGAGGCCAGTGAGGGAGGCCAGTGCACTGGACTGTGCCAGCTGTTTTGCAGGAGCTTTGCATCACATCAACAACAGGAACAACATGTTAACACAAATAGCCACGATTTCATAGTCATGAGAGTCTACGGTATTGTTAAATCTACTACTATCGCTGCTTTTTGGGGAGAGAAGAAACATTAAAAACATAACATTCATTTTAAACCAGTAGCATGTCTGGCTTTGAAATTACAATTGTGATGTGAGCTGAAACTGGTTTACAATGAGGAAAAAGGTTGGTAAGTACTTCTGTATTTCTTTCTATGATGTATGGTACATAATTTATTTTCTGTATGCTTTTCAAGGTAACTAAAATGATATGGGAAGGTGGTTGCCACCTGTGTCATAAGAATTATAACTGATGAAACTAAAAATTATAAAGATTTGATGTAATTCAAAATTAATTTAAGAAGTATAAAGTCAGATTATCAATACCATGGTATCTATTAAAGAAAACAAAAACAAAAACAGCCTCAGGTGAAATATTTTGAACATGAGGAATTTTCCGTACTGTATTTTAGAAAAGTACAGGATGAATGCTATCTGTGCTTAGGTAGGTCAGATAAAACAAAGTACTTCTACAATTCCATGTTATCTACAAACTGAATCTTTCCCAAAGAGTTAACACATGCAAGGAGAGAATATTTAAGTATTTGGTAGAAATCCAGAGGACAACAACAACAAAAAAAAAAAAGTCCAAAATAACCAATGAAACCAAAATTCCCCTACAAAACCAAACCAAGAACACCCACAATGTACCTTTCGTTGCTTTCCGGTGTGCATCTTTGGCTACGTAATAAATTTCTTCATCTGTGACGTCCAGAAGAATTTCCGTTAGGAGCATTTTTGTCAGCAACATCTAAAGTTTGCAATTTAATTTTAATACACATGATTATTTTCAAAATAATTAAAATGAAAAGCCTCTTTGAGATATTTTAATATTAGATTTATCATTACTATGAACAAAGTATCATGTTTACAAAACATTAAAACTTGGAAAAAGAACTTCCAATTCATAGGTACCAAAGAACGACTATCCACTTGTGACTGGTGTACTGGTGCATACCTGTGTTATCAGCATTGAGACAAAAGCTAAGGCAGAAGGATTGTGAGCTACGTGCAGCAGTAGCCACAAGACGAGATGTTAATAATGACAATATTAAATAAAAACTATAAACTTATCTGCAGGGACCTTGCATTCTGTTGCTAGAGACAAACAGTCAAAGCTTGTACTAAGGGAATTTCTGTGGCTGGGAAGATGGCTCAGCAGGTAGAGTACTTAGTGTGGAAGCATGGAGCTTGAGCGTGGGTCCCCAGCATCCACATAAAAAGCCAGGCATGGTGGCATGCACCTGTAATACTGGCTCCAAGAAGGAGAGACAGAGACGTCCTGGGGACTTGTTGACCAAGGAGTCAAACCAACTGGTGCCAGGTTCAGTGAGAAACCTTGTCTCAAAAATAATTAACTAAATAATAAGGCAGAGAGCATTCGAGACACCTAACATAAACCTCTGGCACCTGCAGACACACTGATACAAATGTTCATAGGCGTTTTAAGTAGAAATGAGTAGCCTTTCATTTAACACCATTGGTAAGAATTACAATACTGGTTTCTTAAATCACATTTCAAGGTTAAACTAGAATTCTGTGGGGCAAAATAAGAAAAAGACAAAAACAGAGAACAATGGTACTCTATTTGGCCAGACGGAGTCCTTTCATTCTGGACTAATAGACTCATAAACTGTAACAATATCCTAGGACATTATAAAACACAAAGTACAGTATATTTGGTTAAGAGATGGATTGTAGCTATGGTTTGACTCAACAACTATTTCAAATTTCAAACTATTTCAACAACTATTTCTCAACTTCTCAGACTTCCTGTGCTCATGATCACTATTTATAGAAATGAAAGTAGATTGAATTACCATATTCCAGAGATTACGGGGAAACATCCCAATCTTACCAAGTATAATGAACTTTATAGACAAGAAAGGCTTCAAGAATTCTCACACACTAAAAAAAGTTGAACTCTGCTCAGCCCCTGTAGACATTTGAATGAGAGTGGCCCCCATAGGCTCATATATTTGAATGACTGGTGCCCAGGAATTGGGACTATTTGGGAAGGACTAGGAGGTGTGGCCTTGCTAGAAGGGGTGTGTCATGGGAGGGCTGCATCTTAAAGGTCTCAAAAGCCCCATACTATTCCCAGTTTTCTCTCTGCCTTGTGCTCACGTGTTCAGCCACTGCTCTGGCACCATGCCTGCCTATCACCATGCTCCCACAATGATGGGCTCTAAATCCACTGAAGCTGTTAAGTCGCTGAAGCTGTAAACTCGCTCTTTTTGTTGCCTTGGTCATGGTGTCCTATCGCAGCATCAGAAAAGAAACTAAGACAATTTCCTACTGTACTGTACTGGGGGTAACAGCACTCTTTACACATGCTTTACCTAGCACAGCTGATCCCAAATAAACACTTCACAACTGGCACGCAACACTTAAAGCCACTGTAAGCGAACTCTTGTGCATGGCAGGAGACATACCACTTACCATCTGATACTCCTTCTCTTCTTCGGTCATCTCCGGCTCACTGTGCTCTTCTTGGGGAGCTGGAGATGGACTTCTGGTGACTTTCCCACTGCTCACAGCCTCAGTGTTTTCAGCATCTTCATCTTCTTCATCACTATCCTATGAAAACAGCATGGGAGCACAGATTTACCACTATAATATGAAGTTGAGGAAACAAATGTACTGCTTCCTAAATTACTGTTTTAATTCTTTTCTGGAGTTGGCTTCAAAGATGCTAAACAAGTAGTCAACCTCTTTAAATTACATCAAGTGTTCCTGTTATATATTTCAGATAATCTTTTTCAAGATATTTTCCCCCTTGAGAAACCAGCTTCAAACTCATGATGACCCAGCCTCATCCCTTGGGAATAAATACTGAGAGCAAAGTGCATGCTATTACACTCAGCTCAGAATTTGTACTTTTTCACTTAGTAATTCAAAGTGTAAACCTAGGAGAGGTTAAGATTATACAATGTTTCATCTTTTTGTTATCTTTGTTTGATCAAGGCAGTGTTTCTCTGCATATTACTGGCTGTAGACCAGGCTGGCCTTGTACTCACAGAGATCTATCTGCCTGCCTCTGCCTTCTGATTGCTGGGATTAAACCTGTTTGCCACCACTGCCCAGCTATAAAAACTTTATGAAAAGCAGTTATTTTTGTAAATAATAAGGACTGTGCATTGAATGCAGAGATGGCTGGTTCAGGGAATACCTTCCTCTTTTATAAATAAAATGGAATAGGCATCAAATGCAGAGATGATTGACTCAGTGAACGCCTTCCTGAGACAAATGCTGGCAGAACTTTGGGTACATGGACCACAGTTTAATTTCTACAGTATTAAATACTTAGCTAATTTTCTATTTACTTAACATGATTTAATATTAACAAATCTCTGGCCAGATCCAAAACTCTCAGCTTGCTCTACCTAAAACTAAGTTCTCTTTTTTTATTACCAAAATAAAAAAATTAACCTTCACTTTTATTCTATGTGTATGGATGTTCTGTCTTGCACATCATGTGCCTGTAGAAGCCAGAAGGCAGCCTTGGATCTCCTGGGGTTGGAGTTACATATGGTTGGGCTGCTATGTGGAATCCAATTCAAGTTTCCTGGAAGAGCAGTCAGTGCTCTTAACCACTAAGCCACTACTCCAACTTCCCTAAATTACATCTTTTTGACTACATGATGGACAGATAGATAAGAAACTAGATCTAGTTCAGATTGAGAAACTGTCTGTCTCTGTATAATTTTAGCGCCAAGAAACCACAGACCATATGGTCACTCTTAGCAACTGTATTAAATTAAAAAGCAAATGATCATCTAAATACTACCATGTGTAAAGTACTAGAACTAGGAGACAAACATATACAATACAAACCCAACATATAGAGAAAAGCACAATCTCTAAAACAGTGGTTCTCAACCTGTGAGTCAAGCAGGGGTCACCCAAGACCATTGGAAAATACAGATATTTACATTATGGTTCGTAACAGGAGCAAATACAGTTATGAAGTGGCAACAAAAATAATTTTATAGTTGGGGGTCACCACAACATAAGAAACTGTATTAAAGGGCCACAACATTAGGAAGATTGAATTATCTCTGCTCTACACAAAAGCTGACATTTACATAAACAATCAAACCAAAACCAACCAACCAACCACCATCCAACTAATCGAGTACCCTAGGTCAACTATTTTTATACAGGGCCAGCCAATTTCCCCTCTTTTCTGATGTGTCTCTTGTTTTTATAACAACCAGAACAAAAGCTTTGGCATGGATCCTGCTGTACTTAGTCTTACTTCTGGTGCAGTAATCAGCTTTGAAATGATGCTCATGTCAAAAAGAATGAAGACTACTAAAGCCTCATTTACAAGTATGTATTAAGACCTAGCACTTGGGAGGCAGAGGCAGGAGGATCTCTGTGAGTTCAAGACCAGCCCGATCTATAAAGTGGAGTTCTAGGACAGCCCAGAGCTGTTACACATAGAAACATTTTCTCAAAACAACAAAAACAAAAGGTAAATATTAAATATCTATTCAACTTCTCAGTTAAACATATGCATTAAATAGCTATTAAAAGGTAAATTCATTTCTCTATGCTATTTAACATTGTTTTGTTTTATATGACCCACTTTTAGGGAGCTAGCTGCAACCACAATGAAAAACACGTAGAGTTGTATATTATAACCAGAATTACATGGGCTATCTTTACAGGATAGACCTTTTTAAAGCGTATTGCCTCCTCCCTTTTTTCTTTTACATACCCTCAATAATACACACACAAAAATATAAATCCCACTGACATACACATATAATCCCTGCACTGAAGGATAGTGAGTCCAATAAATAGCAGCCTGAGGAAGTGTTTGAGGCCACTGAACTAAATGACAACATTCTATCTCAGTGTAGCAAACAGAAAACAACATCAACAACAAACCCCAAACCTCAATATGCTTTCCCCAAGAACTCCCAAGAAAATTTCACACAGAGACAATTAGCAATGTCATGGCAGGATCTACTTACAAATTTACTCCTCTGGGGCAAGCGAGGGCCATCTCCTCCTTCAGCATCTTCTGTGGCCCTCCTTTCTGTTTTTGACAATTGTGAACGCTGCTGTTCCACCCTTTCTTTCTCTAATTTCTTCTGTTTTTCACGCTCCATTTTCTCAAGGCCTTCACGAATCCAGGCTGGAAGAGTCCTGCGTTTTACTGCATCTGTTTCACACAAGGGAGAAAAAAAGCAAACAAAAAACACAGGTTTTTGAGCTTCTATAAATGCCATTAGTAAAAGTAAAATTTCTTTAAGGTTGTATTTTAAAAGTCACTCCTCTGAACAGCAGAAGGGAGCACATTATAAATCTTTTTGCCAGGGCACAAGAGTGCATTAAACTATCACCTCATTTCTTGTGCACAAAAACCCCGAGATAAGTGCCGTTCAACCACTTTCATAGGTGACAATGACATAAAGTGATAGGCTTGCTCAGGGTCAAAAAGCCAGTGATGTGGGCTAATTCAGACCCAACTTCTTAACACTAGGCTGCTTCTTAAAATATGACAACAGAGCAGAGTCAGACAAAGGCATGGTTCATTTCCATACTAAGAATTCATCTAGTTAAATTTTAAAAGGAGTGAGTTAGAATCTTCCTAAGGTGTAAAGGGTTTACTTCCTAGCCCATTAAATAAATGGTAGGCAATTTGAAACTTTCGAGATAAAATGTGGAATAAATATATAACTTGTCATTACTAGCTTTAATGATATTTAAAAACTGATTTGTTGTTGTTAAAGAACACAGGGGAGATAAATAATTACAGGAAACCAATGTGACAGAAGTGTATCATATCTCATAACTAAGACTGGAAGGAAACCCAAGGAAGAGAACACTGTACTATCAACACTGAAGATGCTATGCTTAGCAAAAATCTACATTATATCACAAACTGCTGTTTAAGGCAAATAATCTGAAAGAAAACTATGCAATACCTTTATATTTAGATCAGTATCTTTCTCTTTTTTTTGTTTAAGATTCATGACTATAAAATGACAGGGTTTTAAAATACCATTATTTTATACCACATCAAAGCGGTGCTAGAACAACTTAGAAATCAAAACATGGTTTTTCCAGTGATAAAGACAGACAGCACGGCAATGGGTTTCATGGAGCATTATTTAAATAGCTACCAATTTGGGGAGGCTCCTGCTTCACAGGAAGAGCAATTGGAGAGCGCTGCCGGTCCCTGAACGATGGTGGCCGTTCCCTTCGATTCTGTGCAGGTGCTGGAGGTCCTGGAGGTCCTGGTTGCCAATAAGGAGGATGAAATCCACCTTGCGGTGGACCAAAAGCAGCCCCATGCTGAAAGAGTATTGCATTTTAATTTTCCTCAATTTAATATATATATATATCCTCTGGGACACACGTGTGTTATGAAATGGGACAGTAGAAATCCATGTGTGCAGCATATCCAAGGATTTCATGGTTCTAACATCCAACAGTACTTCTGTTGCCCCAAGAACCTAGGCTGATTTTTCTCAGGAAAGACAAAGATTTTCTGCCTATGCAAATATAAACAGCATTCTATAACCCAGCTGATAGATTATTTAAGAACTATATAGGAAGGCACATATACATACATTCGTATATGTATATGAACCTTTTCATTCTAAATTCATTCATAAACCCTAACACTACCAAGGTAAATAAATCCTTTTTTCTTATCTCTTTTTTAAGAAAAGCTCTCCTTAGATAGGCTGATCTGAAACTCAAGAGTCTCAGAGGTATTGGGGTGACAGGAGATATCACCACACTTGGCCAACATTATTTAATCAAAAGCTACAGAACAATGCTGTTGTTGATAATTTCAACTTCCCACTGCTAATGAATTCAGGTTGTTTCTAAAGTGGTGCAAGATTTATTTCTTTACAAGCCCAAAATGATACTGAATTGACTACTACAGTAAATGTTTGTTTCTCAAATCTGCCACATTAGAAGCCTTTTAGGAGAAAGCTGCCAACAGGCTCCTTTCCTTATTGACACGGACTTCATCGGGCCAAGCTCAGGTGAGAATGGGGTTCCTTGTCACTGCATCCCTTCATAACAGAGCAAAAACTGTCACATGTGAATCCCAAGTGTGAGTACTTAAGAATCTAATCATGCATTAATGAGAGGATCACCATCTCAACATGAAAATACTGTCAAGTTCACCTTACAAATAATGCCTAAATATGCAGTTTCTAAACATTTTAAGTTATGACAGTTTAGTGAATAAAGATAACTACAATTAGTTTTTTTACAATGGTATCTACATTTTTTGTTTATGTTTGATTTTCAAGACA
This sequence comes from Cricetiscus sungorus, assembly GCA_030556225.1. Classification (NCBI taxonomy): domain Eukaryota; kingdom Metazoa; phylum Chordata; class Mammalia; order Rodentia; family Cricetidae; genus Cricetiscus; species Cricetiscus sungorus. The sequence goes on along the minus strand of JANBXA010000114.1, from coordinate 29,543,884 downwards.
GAGTTTCTTTGTTTATCCCTGGCTATCCTGGAACTAGTTCTTAGACCAGGCTGTCCTTGAACTAACAAGAGATAGCCTATCTTAGCCTCCCAAGGGCTAGGATTAAAATCATATGCCATTACTTCCTGGTGATATCTAGATTTTCAAGGGTAGACTCTATCAGAGAAGATTAAGAAAATAATGCCCATACAATAACACTATTCTCCAAAGGGTTCTATGTCCCTAGGAATGAGTTGAATGTCACAAAGGAAGCCATGAACAAGTCCATTAATATGTTGTATAAGAATGAGGGAAAAAACACTGAAAAATAACAGTAATAATTCTACATAATTCTGTAACATTTAAATATATCATGTTGAAACTGGAAAACAAGATGTAACTATTTGCACTTATACATTTCTCACTTTATCCTAATTTTTTTCCTGTTTGTATCATTCTCTTAATCAACTAAAAATCTAATGATTTTAATGTTGATAGGTTGGTGATAGGTTATGTGCTTATCCATACAGTCCTGAAAATGACACACATCTTAGGAACTCTTGAGGAGACATTTCCAAAGAATGAGTTACGTGCATGTCTATGATAGTAAAGTAACAAAATATCTTTCACCTGATAGTCAAACTGGTTCACCGGCCCCACTGCAAAATTATCAGGTGGTCCACCAAAGTTGTGATTGTTCTGGTTAAATATATGCCTGTTGTCAGGGGCAAACTCCCCACTGTCCTGACTGTTGCTGTCTTCAGAGGGAGGAACAATGTCCATTGGGCCTGGTGTTGGTGGCATCCATGGCTGATCTGGAGGGGGGTGTGGGGGCTGCTGATGCATTCCCCATTCTATTCAGGATTCAGGCATAAAGACATTCAACAGGAGTTATAACAAAATCAACACAATTTTTACGATCTCAAGAAAGCTAAAAATAGTTAAGACAGATTTTAAAAAGCAATTTATAACATTTTGGTCAAATTCCTTTTGTATTACCATAAAAATAAGTAATGAATTAAACACTATCTCATACATAATTCAAATAAGTTCACTCAATTCTAACTCACACTCTAAACAAAATACCCAAAGTTATTATTTTGTTTTGGTATTTTGAGACAAGAATCTTGCTATGTAGACCAATAGAATCTGGAACTCTACATGGCCAAGACGGGCATCCCAACGTGAGCCCCTCTGCCTCTCACCAGCTTACAGGCACGTAACCTCTCCTGGGATCACAGGCACGTGAGACCACACTGAGCTCCAAAAAGTATTTTTTTAACAATTTTAACAAATTTCAAAGCAACTCTTGAGTGAACTGCTTGGTTACTATTCAACGTCAACAACATAAAAATATTACTTTAAATTTTATAGTATTCCTTTTTTTATAAATACATCATTTATCCTCACAACAACCCTGTGAGGTAGGGAGAAATTCTGGTATTATTATCTGTTTCAGAAGGGGAAACTGAGGCACACAGGTTTATAAGTTCCGTAGTGTCACCAAAAACAAAAAACAACAACAAAAAAAAACAGTAAGTCAAACTAAATGTAGCAGGAGTGAAAGGAGAACCAATGACACCAAGATGAGTAAACTTTATCTTGAGAACTAAAACATTTTCAAAATTGGAAAAATCTGGCCTTCTAGAAGACAAAAATCAACCATCTCATAGTATGAAAAATAAGAATATTTGTAATAATATTGAAAACATATCCCATGTTTTCCATTCTCACCAGTAATAACAGAAATAATAAATAAGGAGCTGGAGGGATGGCTCAGTGGTTAAAGGCACTGGCTATTTGTTCTTCCAGAGGAGCTGGGTTCGATTCCCAGCACCTACATGGCAGCTGACAATTCTCTGTAGCTACACCTCAGGGGACCTGGTACCCTCATACAGACATATTTGTAGGCAAAACACCAGTGCACATAAAAAATAAATACATTCTAAAAATTAATAATAGCAAACAGAGGTTACGACTTCCTCAACAGAATGTCCAAATGTGAAGTCTCTAAATAGTGTGATGTGATTATTAAAAATATTAACACAATTATAGAAAACTGAATTAGCATTAAGGAATTTAAATCATATTGTGAAGCTTAAAAAACAAAAAACAAAAAAAACCCAAAATGGCTAAGAACCTATGGAAAATGACCACTATCTGAAAAAGGGGGGGAGAGAAAAGGAGGGTGGGTGGTAGTAGCAGAGCGTATCTGACAGGCTTGTCTGTCATACAAGGGCACAGCTTTTCTTTAATTAGAGGCTACACATGTTTTACTCTGCCAGTGCTGCTTCTGAAAAGGCCAGAGGTTGCAACAGAGAGACAAAGAGTGCTCTCTTTCCCCTAGATGCCAAGTGAGGTTTCCAGTGTTCCCAGCCCCTGTCAGCCTAGGAATGAAGAACCAAGAAAAAATAAAACTGAGTGCCACAATGCTAGCAGACTGTGTACAAAATAATTTAACCACAGAAACGTCAAAATCAAATCAAATTGAGACTATTTTTTTAAAAAGCATTAATTTCAAGAAGCCATAAAAGTAAACAAGAAAAACAATGTACTATTAATCCTCATTTTAAGACATCCTAAAATTTGGGAAACAGAAATAACGAACCTGGTTGCCACATTCTGTTAAAATTCGAATCCCCTTGAAAGTTTCCATGATTATTTGGACCAGACTCCATTGCAGGCATATCCTGTCCATTTGGCATCATTCCTGGTGGTTGTTCCACAATGCTTTGCTGTCCTGAAGCTTCTCTTTGTGCAATCCAAGCTTGGGCCAAAGCAGCCCAGTCAATCTGGCCTAAAGTAAATTAACACAAGTTAGCATTCAGAATGTAGGAACGAAAACAGAGCTCTTCACTATTCAACAAGCATCTCTACTGTTCCGCTATCTCTCTTCTTTTCATGTGTGTGTGGCATATGTAAGTATACATGTCTGTGTGTATATGGGTGTTCATTTGGAGGCCTGATGGTAATCCCTACCTCATCTTCACTAATCTTTGAGGAAGGTTCTCTCATCCAAACCCAGAGTTCCCTGATAAGACTAATTTCCACAGCCTGTCTGCTTAGTAAGAGACTGGAATTACAGGTGAGCCGTTGCACACCCAGCATTTAACACGGGGTCCACTTATCTTGCTTGTATGGCAAGTGTTTTAATTCCTGAACCACCTTCCTGGCTTCTTCCTTCTTCCCTCAGTCTTCCCCCTTCCTTTCTTCCCATCGCTGTTTGTCACCCTTCCCCTTTTTCATTATTCCTTATTACAAATGATATATAATTATTATACAAAAGCATGCCTATAGGATGCTTAGAAAATATTTCATACTCAAACCAAAATACACAGGAATTTCTGAAAAGGACTTTATAAAAACATTCTTAGCAAGGTGAAGTGGCAAACACCTTTAATCTCAGTGGAGGCAGAGGCAGGAGAATCTCTGTGAGTTCTACCAGTCTGGTCTACACAGGGAGCTCCAGGACAGCCAGGATTGCATAGAGCCTGTCTCAAGCAAACAAACAATAACAGCCCTCACATTGACCATAACTAAGTTAAGCACTAAATGGGGTCCTGGTGTTTTAATTTTTACCTCTTCTTTTTTTGGTGGGGTGGGGACTGTTGGGGTGTTAAGACAGGGTCTATGTAGCTCATGCTATCCTGGAACTATATAGTCCAGGGTAGCCTCAAACTCAGAGATCTGTTTCCCCAGTGCTGGGATTAAAGGCATGTTCCTTCACCACCCAGTATAGGAAGCTATCAGTTTAAAAATGTAAAACTGTCACAAATTTGTCTATCCCTCAAGAAAGCAATTTCCAAGAAAAATGCATTTATTACTAAATAGCAAGGCTAACTTGTCCACAAAGTGATTCAATAAGCCAATCTGAATGCTATCATCTATATCCTACCCATCTCCAAATGCCCACCTCTACCCAATCCCAAATGTAGTTGTTTTTTTCTTACTTGGATCCTGCTGGTGCTGAAATGACTGCATCCACTGTTGCTGGTTCAAGGGCCATTGCTGCCAAGGTTGTCCTCCTTGATCCCACATTCTTTACGTTTCTAATTTCAAAAAATTAACCACTGTTAAAGCTGAGACTGTCTACATTTCAAAGCTTACACGTCAAAAACTTCATGCTGATATATTATACACAACGAATAAGCTGTAATTCTACTGAAAATGTTGCCATAGACAACTAGATTTAGGTTGAAAGGCAAGAACAGAAAGGTCTAAGCTAATGCTGGTGTCAGAATTTGGTTAAAAATACAATACAGATCAGGATGGAGAAGTCTAGAGACAGCTGAACCAAGCTTGTGGAAACTCACGAACTCTAGACCTACAACTGTGGAGATTCCAGGGAATCCAAACTAGGCCCTCCGTATGTGGGAGACAGGTGTAAAGCTTGGACTACCATAAGGCCCCCTTGCAGTAAGACCCATTCAAACATGGCGCATGAGCTAGCTTGTTGAAGCCCACTCCCTATGCTCAGCCTTAGTGCATGAGAGAGGGGCATGGCCCTGCCCCAAGCTATTGTGCCGGACTATGTTAAGTCCTCGTGGGGCCCTTAACTGTGAGGAGTGGACTGGGGGTAGCTGCGAAGGGGTGGGAAGAGATGGGAGGAGGTTTGGTAGGTAGAACTGTGGTTGGAATGTAAAGTGAAATTTTAAAAATGGCAAAAAAGTTCAGTTCTAATCAGCTATACTAAAAGAAGCCACATTTTTATATAGTGCGTATATGCATAATGTTCCCAATATCACTAGAGATCCAATTATTTTAATTATAAAAAGTGATTCATTCTATCCCCAAACTCCTTTAAAAGAATAATAGATGTAGCAGATGAAAATGTATTCTTGTAATTCTAGCAAATAATAATAATAAACACACAGTAGCAAATCTAAAACCTGATTAAGAAAACTTTAAAGTTGATGAGAAATTAGAAATTTAAAGGCTTCCCATGGTACCACAGATCTAGTATTATATTCCCCAAAGCACTAGTCTCAACACAAATGTTTAAGGAACCAAGTTTACAATACAAACACAGGCATTAAAGAATGGCATAAAAAATATGAGAAATAGTCATCAGAGGAAGCCAGAAAGTAAGATAGCTTCTAAGATACTTTTCTTATCATTTAATCATAAAAAAGAAGGCAGGGTACTCTAAATTATGGGTAAGGGGATGGTGGATATCTATACCACTCTTCTGTAGACAAATCTGAAAAGTCATAAAGCATATAACTCCTACAAGCCCATTATATATCTCATATGAACCTAATATTTTATCAAACACTGTGTAACTGTTCAAGAACCAGTTACAAATTAATCCTAGCATTCAGAAGGCAAAGGATGATCTTGGTGAGTTACAGGCCAGAGAGAGCCACACAGTGAGACCCTGTCTCAAATCATGTCCCTGCATCCCACCACACCACACCCCTGAAAAAAAAAAACAAACAAAAAGCAAGGCTAGAAATAGCTCAGCAACTAAGAGTGTATCTTGCAAAGGACCCATGTTTGGTTCTAGCACCACATGGAATGGGCTCACAGACACCTTTTACTCCGGCTCCAGAGGCTCTGACACCTCTGGCCTCCAAGCGCAGACACACACACACACACACACAAAACACTTTAATAATTTATCTCTACCCCCTCCCACATACACCCCCATGGAAATACACCTAGCACATAATTTTAAACTCTTTAGGGACTGGAGAGAGGGCTCAGTAATTAAGAACACTTGTTGCCCTTACAGAAAACTCAAGTTTGACTCCCAGCAGCCACACGGTGGTTCTCAACCATGCCTAATTCCAGTCCCAGAGGATCTGAAGTCGTCTTCTGACTTCTATGGGCACCAGGCAGACAGGTGGTACACAAATTAAATGAACTAAATAAACACATATAAAAATTTTAAATAAAAATAAATCTTTAAAAACAGAGCCAGTAACAGGCTATACCAAGATGGCTCTTGTGAGGTCAGGAGATGCACTGCCAGAGCTACTATTCAGTATGTGTTTCACAGATGTAGACTGGGAAAAAAAGATGTGAATAGGGGGTGGAGGGAGCCAAGATGACAGTAAAAGTCAAAGTATCAGGAGCCACTAAAATATTTTTGTAAATTATTTATTTTTATTTTGGTGTTTTGTCTACACGTATGTCTGTGTGATGGTGCCAGATCCCTGGAACCAGTTGTAAGCTGCCATGTGAATGCTGGGAACTGAACCTGGGTATTTTGGAAGAGCAACCAGGGCTCTTAACCTCTGAACAATCCCTTCCAGCCTCCCCGGAAAATGTTTTACTAAACCGTAAGAATCCTCAGGTAGCTCCTGGTGACTACTGAATGAGGTAGAGATGGCCCACCAAATACCTGGGTCTTTTTGGAAGACTATGTAACATTACAGTCTCTTAATAAAATCATAAACATATTCCTCTGGTCTAGCAAATCCCTTTCAGAAACCCCAACCACAAATAAATATATTTACAGGAAAACTATGTTTAAAATCTTAGCAATTTTTCTAATGGTAAACATGTACTTTTAGTGTAAGTTAAATAAATTAAACGGACTGTACTGTGCAACTGAAACGAGTAGAGCTTTATACACTGACACACACTGAAATATAAACTTAGTGAAAGAAGACTACAGCACAAAATACCACTTGAAGCTTGTTTTTCATATAATAGCGTGCGTATATATATATATATATATATATATATATATGATTCCTAAGTTACAAAACTCCATCTTCTTAAGAATTAAGAGTAAGTAAATTTGGAAATGTGGTAACTTGCTGGTCATGAAAACTAAGCTCTGATTCCCATTAAGTCTAAAGAAAGACAGTTGGCAGTGGCACCTTTCATCCCAGCACTTGTGAGGCAGAAGCAGGAGGATCTCTGTTGAGTTCAAGGCCAGCCTGGTTTAGAGCACTAGTTCCAGGACAGCCAGGGTTAGAGTTACATATACAGAGAAACCCTGTCTCAAGAAATCAAAGGGATAGGGGGGTTGGGGGGATAGAAAATAGATAAGCAAAGGGAACAGAAATTAGGGAAAAACTTGATTAGAAAAACAATGAATCAAGCATATAATATATACTTTTGTATGTTTTAAGCCAGCACAATACTTAATAAAGGGCTTTACCAATTAACAAAACAGCAAGACTGTTTTGATGACAAAGATTTAGAAGCCCTATTCTCTACTTCTTCATGTTCATTTTTATACTGAAGAACAAATGAAAAACCTATAAAACAGAATAGTTTAACTCCTTAAACACAGGAGTCACAGCACACAGATTACGGTGCCAGGTGTAGTAGCCAGAACTAAGGGGGCGAGTTCATGGTCAGCCTGGCCATATGTCCATAGCAACTTTCAGGCCAGTTTTGAGACCACAACTAAACAAAAACTATACATATTATATCCTTCACTACCCATGGGTATCAAAACTTTAGGATGCTCAGGTCCCTTATCAGAAATGGCATTTTTGATATATAAAACAGAAATCTGAGTATGTTTAGTATACATCCATTACCAAGTATTTCTGATCTGCAATTGGCTGTATCTATGAATATATAAGCCACTGACAGGAAAGACTTTAACAACAGACTTACATCATGAAAAAATGCTGGTAATATACTGAAAAATATCAATTGTTGAAGATGGTGCTAACTATATTTTTGCTATATATTTCCATCTAAAAATCTCTGTAAGTTAAAGGTAATATGCAATTGTTCTTACAAAGGTTTTGTATGCTCATAATTTGTTTGGGTTCAAACAAGAATTTTCTTGAGAACAAAGGGAATACTACTGGAATGCTCCACCATGGTGTTTTGCCTATATTAAAAAAAGGTTAGATATTTTACTCATTCATTTGCTACCCACTGAATATATAACTTTAACCATGAAAAGTATATTTTAATATTACTATTTATTTCTTTACTACCAGTTTGATTCTAGTGCCTAGGGAATCCGTTAAGTAGTAGAGAACTTGCCGAGCACACTCAAGGCCTATATATGATCCCCAGTATGTATGTGTGTATATGTATATATGATCCCCAGCATATGTATGTGACCCCCAGTAAGTGTGTGTGTGTGTGTGTGTGTGTGTGTGTGTGTGTGTGTGTGTGTGTGCGCGCGTGCATGTGAGATGCCCAGCACCCTCACACCCCCACCACACAAGGGAAAAAATTCTGAGAGCCATGAGAAGGATCAGTAGGCACATGCACCTCCCACCCATCCTGGTAACCTGCCTGAATTTGATTCCTGGAACCGACATGGTGTCAGACGAGAACCAATCCCTGCAAGTAACCCTCTGACCTCCACATGTCATGGTACACGTGTCCATACATGTACATACAAAATAAACGTGACAATTTTTTCAAATGACTGAATCAACTTATTTAGTCTCCTTTTAGACTTATTTTCATAGATAGATTACCAACTTTTCAAGTTTGGAAAAGTCTGATTACTTATGATTCATGCAACAAGACTTTGGTGACAATATTTGCCTTCACAGGGTCAAGTCAATTGTGATGTACTTGAAAAACAACTTGAATTTGGGAAGAAGAGAAAATCTAGCAACCAAGGATTGCATCTGATCACCCAATGTATCACACTGCTGGAAAAACTATCATCACAGTTATAGACCTCCACAGGCACTCACACTGACACACACATACATACGAAGGCACAAACACATGCACACATGTATGGCATTCGTGTATGCACAAACACATATAAACATAAACCTTAAAAGGAAAAAAATAAAACCTTCAATAGTTTTGAGTTTCCCAAAATGACTTGTTGAAATGATGACTACTGATATTTACAAAAGTCACTTACAAACTGTGTGACAATAAGATAGATGAGACTTAAAATGTGATGTTCTAAGGCCATTTATAGCTGCCAAATCTTGTAGCACTAAAGAGATACATAAATCAACTGCACGAGTTGGAGGCTATCCTGGGCAACATAGAGAGCAAGACCCTGTCCTTGCCCCAAATCTGAAACAAAACAAAGCTCTGTACAGCACATGTCTGTAATCTCAACATCTGAGAAGCCGAGGCAGGAGGACTGGTGGGCATTCCAGGCTAGCCTTGGTGACAGAGTAACAAAGAAACAAAAGACCAATCAATCAATCAATCAATCAAATAAAGAATTGATGGAGAATAGTAGACATCTGAAAGATTTAGCAATGCTCAAAAATAGAAGAATTTGGGAAACAAAATATAGTATAACAAAATTTTATGTCTGACACCTAGCCATAAAATAATAATTTTTCTCTAATTAATATATATGTATATATGTGTATGTACACAAGTGGCTAGAAAGATGACTCAGCACCTAAGAGCACTGGCTGCTCTTGCAAAAGCAAAGGACCTGGGTTCAAATCCCAACACCCACATAGCAGCCCACAACCAGTTCCAGGGAATCTGACACTCTCCTTCAAGCCTCCATGGATATCTTCTCTACACACATACAAAAAAATAGAGATGTTTAAAAGAGTTTTAAAACTAAGGCTATAGGAGAAAGCCATCAGGTTAATATTGTAGCAACATCGTTCCAGGTTTTTCAGCACAGAGTTTCTCTGTGTAGCTTTGATGACTGTCCTGGAACTTGCTCTGTAGACCAGTCTGGCCTTGAACTCAGAAAAAACCACCTGCCTCTGCCTCCCAGAGTGCTGGGATTAAAGCAGTATGCCATCATCGTCCAGCTGCTCTATTTATTCAGACAAAAGATTCATACACGTGCATGCGCTGAGGAAAATATAACAGGTGGCAGTGGTTATACACTATCTGTTCAATTTTTCTACCGTTAAATTCTAAGGCTTGGTGTGGCGGTAAATGCCTTTAACAGCAGCATTCCAGACCAAAGGCAGGTTAGGTGGATCTCTACGAGTTCCAAGCCAGCCAGGACCATAGTGAGACTGTCCAAATCACTCACCCCCCAACCCCTCCAAAAAAATCCCTAAACCATAGAGTTCACATATGCTTTAAACCGTGCCTCTGAAGAATACCTACAACTCATTTACTCGATGTCCCCTGTTGTTCTTTTGCTGCAGCTACTGCCTAAGAAACACAAAATACGAGACTCAGCGCCCACGCAGAGTTTATTGAGTGGAGAGAAAGGAGGTAGCTGGTGGCCAACCGAAAGCGGAGAGAGAGCGCGAGAGTGGGAGAGCAAGAGCAAAGAGAAAGACAAGAGCGACAGAGGTGCGCTTGGCGCGCTTGCTTTAAAAGGGGGGCTTGCGCATGCATAACTGGGTCCCCTGCGCAGCCAGGTAAAGCTTGTAGTGATGACTTTGCCATAGGTGTCCCGCCCACCATCAAAGGCGGGGTCCACAGACTGCCGAGTCCCAACACCTGGTGCTTACAACAAAACAAAACCAAACAAAAAAAAGCACTCCACAAACAAAACCTGGTTTGGCTTTTGCCTTGCTGTACTCAAGAAATTCCAGTATTACCTTGTCTCACTCGGGGTCAGGAGGAGAAAAGACTAATGAAGCGTTAAAGATTTAGACTGTCCATCTATCTAATCGAGCACAGTCACCATTTACTCAGGGCCCTATTTTATATACTTATTTATTTATTATTACTTATTTATTTCGGGTGGCAGCATCATCCACCAAAAAGAACGAGACAACTAAAATGCGGGATGCTGCTCGTCTCCTCGGCGACGCCATACGCGTCCGATGCATCACCGGGGAAGCCGGTGCCTGCAGACACGGAGCACAAAGAGCGGGCACGGGGACCCCACTTGGCCGGGGCCGCGGCCGCCTCCCGCTGCGCCTGCGCAGTCCGCGCGGCCGGCCCGGCCCGGCCCCGCCGCCCCCGCCCCTCGCGCCGCTCCGCGCCCCGCCAGGGCTCGGCGCGCAGGCGCAGCGCCTAACGGCCGTCCGGCCGGTCCCGCCGGCCTCTCACGGGAGCCCCGGGCCGCGGCGGCGGCGCGCGCTGCCCCCTCGCCCAAGGCGCGTCTCCCGGGGCGGCGCTCGCGCTCACCGGCTCAGGCGGACGCCGGCGCCGGTCGGGATGGGGTCGCTCGAGTGCCGCCACCTCCGCCACTCGGCTGTCGCCCCCGGAGAGCCCCCTCCGTCCCGTGTAGCCCGCCCGGCGCTCACCCGCTCCGGTTCCCGAATCCCGCCGCCGCCACCGTTCCTGTGATTCTCTCCAACCCTTCCGATGCTTCTACTTCTTCAAGGAAAGGCAAGATGGCGCCCGCTGGCGCTCACCCGGAAGTGGATGAGAATAACATCCGCCTTCCGCCTGAAGTCAGACTTGCCCTCAGCCGGGCTGCGGAGCACGTGATGGTACCGGCTAGACCAGCCCGCGCCATTTTTGTTGTGGGCAGCCTGCCCCGCCCCCGCTTCCCCGGGGTTTCTGCCACTGAGCGCTCCTCTGTGAAGCCTGCGTCACCCGACACATTTTATCTGCACTGCCAGCTTCCAGCCGAGAGCCTTGTCCTTAGCTTCAGGCAGGGCACCCTCCAAGAGGAAGTTCGCTTTCTCCTCCGGACCTTTCTGCTTAGGGAAAGATGTTCAATTCGCTTCTCCACTCTGAGACCACAGAGGAGGTCCCCCGTAAGTCCCGGCCAGCTTGGAACTCACTGTGCCTGGCGCACGTGAGACGAGCAGGTGGCTGCAGGCTGGCTCCCACTGAGTTCTGCAAGCTGGGAGTTTGCCCAGGTCTCAGTGATAAGCTCCTAACACCGCGCCCCCTCGTGGGAACATCCACAGCTCCACTCCGCTCAGCAACTCTTAAAAAGTAACTGGGAAGCATAGTTTGTTTTTTAACTTGTTTTATGTATTATTATTACTATATTATTATTATTATTACTACTACTACTATTAAACACAATCTTATTTTGGCGGGGCGGTGGTGGCACATACCTTTAATCCCGGCAGGGGCAGGGGCAGGGGCAGGGGCAGGGGCAGGGGCAGGGGCAGGGGCAGGGGCAGGGGCAGGGGCAGGGGCAGGGGCAGGGGCAGGGGCAGGGGCAGGGGCAGAGGCAGAGGCAGAGAGGCAGAGGCAGAGGCAGAGAGGCAGAGAGGCAGAGGCAGAGAGGCAGAGGCAGAGAGGCAGAGGCAGAGAGGCAGAGGCAGAGAGGCAGAGGCAGAGAGGCAGAGGCAGAGAGGCAGAGGCAGAGAGGCAGAGGCAGAGAGGCAGAGGCAGAGGAGGCAGAGGGTTCTGTTTGAGTTCCAGATCAGCCTGATCTACAAGAGCTTGTTCTAGGACAGCCTCCAAAGCCACAGAGAAACCCTGTCTCAACAAACAAACTAAATCCTATTTTACATACCAATCCCAGTTCTTTCTCCCTTAAGTTCTCCCAACCCCCCCATTCCGGGAAGCATAGTTTCTACTGGTCCTCTTCACCTCAAGTACAAAGTGGCCTTCTAAAGGGAGGTAAAGGGGGGGTTGGCATAAACAGTGTTCATATATCTAAAATGTCCCTTTTTTCCAGCCTAGTAGTTTCCTTACAAAAGAAGTGAGAATGCTAAAAATACAGTATTTTTAGCCTAGATTTTGGGAAATGCCTTTCCAGGAAGGAGGGCTAGGGTTAGGGTTCAGTGTTCAAGGTTCAGGGTTCAAGTGTGCAGGGTTAGAGTTAGGGTCTGCGAAGACTGATTAGAGCTGCCGTAATATGGAGAGGTTGGAAATGTTATATTCTGGTCCAGAGTCGAGTTACCCGTTCTGGACCTAGCTTTGCCCACTGAATGGCAGTCCTTGCCAACCTCTATGTGGGAGCTAACATCCTGTGTCTAACAGATAAAAGTCTCTCGGGACTGTTAGGATGGAAAATTTTAGCCCAATTCCCCAGAAAACCCAGGAAGCTGGGAGTCTTAAATCCCAAGTGTAACACTTTAATGTTTACAGTAGTGAATGAACACCCAGAAGCCTGTGCGAAAGCAGACTTCCTGGGCTAAGGGCAGGGTTGGATACTTTAAAGTAATTGGTCCACACTGGATGCTATGAGGTGATTGGTTCACGATGTGCGGGCTTTGCTGTAACCCTATAAAAGCTGTCTCAATTCTGTGCTAGGGGTCGTCCTCAGCCCTCTACCCTGCATGGTGTATGGCTGACAGCCCCAGTATACTGGAATATAAAGAACCTTATGCGTTTGCATCAAGACTGCTTCTCGTGAGTGATTTGGGGGGGGCGCCTTTCCTGAGTGGGAGAGCGAGGGACCACACTCTCACGGGTCTTACAGGACCTTTCAACTGAGCTGACTCCCAGTTCCCACCAACCCAAGAACTAAGAATATTGTCAGCCAGCATCTGCAGCCATGTGAAAGTGGTCCCCATCTTGTAACTTCCTCTGTGTTGTACAAACCAATGTCTTTTAAGCTTTACTTGATTTATGACTGTTTTTGTTCTTTATAAACTATCATGAAAGTACTTCCATAACCAAATTTCCATTTTCTGGGCCATGGTCATTCAAATATGGCCCCATAGTAAGCTTTCTCTTACTCTCTTTAAGGTAAAACCTGTGGGTTTTTGTTTGTTTGGTTGGTTTTTTGTTTTGTTTTGGTTTGGTTTTTGCATCCACAGAATACACCAAGAATCTAAGTCTTTGAGTTGGGAATGGCGCACACGAGCATCTAATTACTTAGAAAAACATGATGGTAGTTGACTGGATAGAAAAAAAATAGACGTGAGAATAGGGATGCCCTTTTTGAGAAATTCTGTCACTTTTAAGCATTTGGAATCAAGTAGCCTGTATTATTAGAATAAAGTCCTCCTGGATAAATGCCTGCTGGCCTCAAATTTAGCTTTCATTATGTAATTGGGGGTGGGGTAGGGCGGGGGGAGGTGCAGTGAAGAAAACTACTATCTGGCAACGTATACTGCGAGTTCACAAGGTTAGTACTAGATTTAAAAGGAAAGCTGTCGTTGACTCTTCATTTCCACTTAGCGTATGACTCCTCAGAAATCCTTTCTTTTTGTTTGTTTTGGTTTTGTTTTTTGGGGTTTTTTTGTTTTGTTTTGTTTGTTTGCTTGCTTGTTTTTTCCAGACAAGGTTTCTCTGTGTAGTCCTAGATGTCCTGGAGCTCACTCTGTAGACAAAGCTGGTCTAGAACTCAGAGATCTACCTGCCTCTGCATCCCAAGAATTGGGATTAAAAGCATGTGCCAGCTCTTGGCTAATCCAATTTAATTTTTAAAAATCCATTTTGTTTAATAAAATTAAGACATACATGCAACATAGTAGTAGTTAACTCTGAGTTAGTTATGTTAGTGATATCCTGTATTTACCAAGCTTATTTACCAAAAAACATTTATCTATTTGTTTATTTATATTTTGGTTTTGGAGACAGGGTCTCTGTATGTGATCCTGGCTATCCTGAAACTCACTATGTAGACCAGGCTGACTTCAAACTCAACAGAGCTCCACCTGCCACCAGCTCCATTGCTGGAATTAAAATCATGTGCCATCTCACCGAGAAACATTCTAAACAGAGAAATAGAATTTTCTCAGTGAAATCTGATTGGATTAGCAAGGCTATCATAAATTCCTGCTCCCTATAATCATCTTGTAGTTACTTGCCATTTTCCTAGTAAAATTGAAATCAATATTCGGGTGAGAACTTTTGCCCTCCAAGGGCCTAGCACATAACTTAATGCACAGAACATTTGTATTGTCAATTGATAGAACCTTGTGACTGGTGGTACCTCAGTACATCAGAAAAGAAAATGAGTTCACAGCTCCATTTCTCTTTTCCTAACTACTCTCATCTAGGATTTCCATGTTGAAAGACCTGCAGAGTGTGGTCCTTCATGCTCCCACTCAGGAAAGGCAACACCTCGAATCACTCACGAGAAGCGGTCTTGATGCAAATAGCATGAGGAGTTTTTATTCCAAGTGCACTGGGGTCCACAGTCATACGCCACGCAGGGGTAGAGGACTGAGGACCTCGAGGGCAGAATTGAGACAGTTTTTATAGGATTTACAACAAAGCCCACACATAGGTCACTGGGGTGGGGGTTTCACAAGCAGTTTACAAAGTCACATGGTTTCCACATGGTTGGAAAGAGAGAACTGATTTTAAATGTCCTCTGACCTCCATCACTTGCCATGGTATACCTGTATATATAAACATACACACATGCACACCCCACACACATACACACCCCACACACATGCACACCCCACACATACACCCCCCAAGAAATATACACAAATGGATAAATAGGTGAGTAAAAACATTATTTTTTTTCAACCCAGGGTTTCTCTACGTAGCCCTAGCCATCCTGGAACTAGCTTTGTAGACCTTGGAACTTTGTAGGTCTTAGAACTCACAGAGATCCACCTGCCTCTGCCTCCCTAGTGCTGGGATTAAAGGCGTGTGACACCACTGCCTGGCTAAATCACATTTTTATTAATGTCCTCTGTTTATGGTAGTTGAAGTAAAAAAAAAATCTAGAAGAGGTTATAATTAGCTTACTGCCATGAATTTTGGAAAGAAATTGTTAAAGCAAAATAAAAAAAAGGCTGGCATGGAAAAGAGAGATTAAACAATTCCCATTTGTTAGATTTGTCCCTGTATAGTGTCATCGTGTCCCATATCCTATCCATCTTAAGGCTCAATACAAATTTATAGTACACATACATAGCATGGAACAAAGTTTCGGTATACACGGCAATATGAATGAAAATATGCTAGGTGAACTACGCCACACCGAAAGGCTGGCTAACAATTGTGTCTTTATAGGGAGCCTAGAATTCACAAAGTCATAGACAACGGAAGTAAAGTAGAGGTTGCCAGGAGCTGCAGGAAACCTACAAGGGGGAGTTATTACTTAATATGTATGATTTGTTTGGAATGATAAGCCCTGGGTTTAGATGACAGTGACATGGGCACAACAATGCAAATGCACTTAGGGGACCTGGGTCCTGGGACAGGCTTTGTTGACTCCCCTCTCTGAGGATTGGATGGGGGCCATGGTGGGCGGAAGGTGGGGAAGGAAAAGAACTGGGATTGGTGTGTAAAGTAAAATAATATAAAAATAGAAGTTCAGCACTTGCACAGCCCCATATTCTAACCTCAGCACCATAACCTAATTACAATAAAAACACTTAAATGATGATTCATACTGAACTCTTTTTCATGCCAATATTGGCCCATCAGGCCAGATTGGAAAAAGGAAGGGAAACTTAGGACTTTCAGAGACCTCATAGTTTGTGCTAAAATCTGACTCAACCTACAGTTTCTGAGCTTACCTCACTTGTATGACAGTAGTATGATATTCACCAGTATCCAATCTGTGAACATTTAGTACACAGAAGACCATATCCTAAGCCCTTTGAAGTTAAGAAAGACGGTGATGTCATTTTAGCCATTGCATCAGAAATGAAATGCTAAAGTTATTTCTGGACTTGTACTTATGAGACCTGGTCAGTGGGCTGCATGCTTTCAGCTACTGAAGTTGAAACAGTGGGTGTGAAGACGTGCCAGTGACCACAAGGTAAGCGGCTGAGATTCTGACGCCATTCGTTAATGCAGCATACAGCTGTTGTCTTAAAACAAAAAGTACTCACTCTAAAAAAAAATGCATTAAACTGGGCAGTGCTGTCTCTCTCATACCTTTAATCTCAGCACTCGGGAAGCAGAGGCAGGTGGACTTACAAAGTGAGTGCCAAGACAGCCAGAGCTACACAGTAAAACCCTGTCTGGGGGGAGGGGAGTAGGGGGGGTCCATTAAAGTAGAAGGTGGTTAGCATAGAAAATGATAGTTTCTAGCAAAGTGGTACTCTACGTTATGCTACAGTAAAACATTGGCTTTAACTGAGATTCACCATAGCCTGGGAGCATGCATGCATACATACATACATACATACATACATACATACATACATACAAAAACAAAAAGCAAGGTTAGTACATTTAGAGACTCTTAGAACTATGGACTTTGATGGAGTGGGGCCTTGTTTTTGTTTTTGTTTTGGCAGGTGGTGCTATCTACAAGCTGAGTTTTACAACCTGATTGGTACTTACACTATGGAGCTCATTGTACTAAGGTCTCAGGGCCAAAGGTCTGGGGCCCTGTTACAGCTCAGCAGCTAAGAGCACTGGCTGCTCCTACACAGGACCCTGATTCAATTCCCAGCATCAACATGGCAGCTCACAACTGTCTGTAATGTACATAACACCAATGTATGCAAAATAAAAATAAATAATTAAAATAATACGGGATTACTTGCAAACATTTTGGGTATTTCTACTTGGAAATAATCCTTGGAATGTATGGAAATGCTTTCAGGAAACCCACAAACTTCTAAAACTACAAATATTGGGCAAATAATGTTTTTCTGGAGACTGACAAATATCAAGATTTCTTTCCTCAGCTTTTGTTACAAGAGGGGGCCCTAAAATTAAGGCTCACTCTTCTCCCTTCAGTTTACTCTTTGGTACTATTGAAGGGAGACCCTCGCCCAGCCCCCTGCTTTGGCAGCCATGACAGGGTACAGAAAAGACCCAGCAAGATGTAGGCCCCTGACTCAGCAGCACGTGCTGAGCTTCCGGTCTTTCCCCCACCTTGCCCCAGTCACCAGGAAGCCAGATAGCCTCCATGTTGCAAAGAACCAATCAGAAGTTACCTGGAAGGCTCTGGATGGGCTTTATGGTAACAGCGGAGTACAGCATAGCAACCACCCTGGGAAGGCCTATAGGCCATAGCAACCTACCGACAGCTGCAGTTGACCAATCAACACAGGGCATGTCACCCAAGCTCGGAAGAGCACCAATCCTGAGACTGCCTCATGGTCCCTTTGGGCCCTCCTCACGCCACCTACTGTGTCAGTCAGCCGGAGAACCTGAGTTTATACAGCTAATTCGTTAGTTAAAGACTCTGTGCTTTTGCATTGGACAGGGTCTCTTGGTGCTTTTGTAGTTCAGAATTTTGGGCACAATATTATAGAGCTGTTATCATTTTGACATCCTTCTTTGCTAGCTGTTACTATATAAGTGTTTGAGTTTTTTTTCTTTTTTTCCCCCCCCCTTATGAACTGGCTAGTTTTGTGTCAACTCAACACAAGCTAGAGTCAGAGGAGAGGAAGGAGCCTCAAGTATGACAATCCCTCCCTAAGATGGGGTTGTTAGGCAAGCCTACTGGGCATTTTCAAATTAGTGACTGATGTGGGAGGGCCCAGTCCATTTGGGGTGTCGCCTCTGGGCTGGTCTTGGGTGCCATAAGAAATCCAACTGACCCTCTGACAGTCGTGTGGCTGGATCTGCTGTGGGGAGGGGTCCTGGCAGGGGCACAGGACCTATCCCAGATACACGAACTAACTTTTTGGAGCCCATTCCCTATGGTGGGATACCTTACTCAGCCTTGATGTGGTGGGGGTGCGGCTTGGTCCTGCCTCAACTTGTTATGCCTGACTTTGCTGATTCCCAAGGGAGACCTTACCCCGTCTCAGGAGTGGATGGGGGGGGAGGTGGGAAGAGGGAGGCTAGCGGGGAGTGGGAGGAGGGGAGGGAGGGGTAACTGAGGTTGGCATATAAAATGAAAAATAAATTTTTTAAATAAAGAAAGCACACTAAGCAAACCATAGAGAACAAGCTAGTAAGCCACACCCTCCATGGCCTCTGTGTCAGCCCCTCGGGTAAGTTTTTCATTCACTGCCACATCCCTAATGCCAAACAAGGAACAGGTATCAGTGACAGAATAAAAAAATGAAACTACGTAACTTCCATCATAACCTCAGAAAGCTTCACGACTCCCCAAGTTAAACATGTACACAGCACACTTCTTAGTGTATAATCCTATCCAAATAAACCATTCTGAGAAATAGCTGGCAGATTTAACACTTACCATTGACAGACACTACAAATGGCCCAGGTAAGATTTTATTTTATTTTTTCTGGACTGAGGATGTAGCTCGTTGGAAGAATTAGTAGACACAGTCCCCAGCAACAGGGGAGGAGACTTTTTATTTTTGCACATTCCTAAAACATGAAGGCTGCTATGAACTACATGTTAATGTTCCATTCACAAACTCCCCATATGAGAGTTACATGAACCAGGCCTTCAGAAAATGAGTAGGTTACAGGTGTGAATCCCTTATACATATGATGAGGACCTTCCTAAAAGAGATGTCATAAAGTTCCTTTCTCCTTTAACCAAGTGAACACACACTGAGATGGCATTTATCATCAGAAAAATCTGCAGTAGATCTCATGTAGACCATGGCTCTGAAGTAGATCTCATGTAGATGGTGGCTCTCTGTGCCTTGATCTTGAGCTTCCTAACCTCTAAAAGTATAGGAAATAAATTTTTGTTGTTCATAAGCTCCTCAGATTATATTTTGTTTTAGCAAGCCAAGGGGACTAAAATAGACTTACACAATGTTTATATTAACACTGTCAATAACATATAATGCAAAACTCCAGTTAACATAAGAATTTAATATTTATTATGATGTTTATACATACAGCAATGACAAAATGATGCTCAATAAGTTACATAGTTTTTTTAAAATACTGTAAAAATGGATGAGTAGGAATGATTTTATGACTTTATTATTGACACTTCAAAAGTCATCTACCTTTTAAACACATTTGAACTGATAATTTCTACATAAACAAAAATATTTCAATACAGAAATAATTTTTCCAAGAATGCAATGGCTACAATCTAATAGCTTGATTTTATTGCACATATTTGGCTTGAGTTTATTTGATCAGATACCATGCAAAAAATAAACTGAGTATATAAAGTTCACCAAAGTAGGCAGGATGTTATTTTATACTACAAAAATTCAACGTGTAGTGACATTTCACAGCTAAATCTTCAGGAAATTTTATTCAACTATTTCATAAAATCACTAATCACACATGCATGCTAAAAGTTTTTAGATATAGTAATTTGGCTCTGTTGATGTATTACTCTGAGCTGATAACAATCACTTTCTTGACCACTTAAATATGTGGTCTACAAATAATTTTTTAAAACATTAAACAACATATCTTAAATATAGATATCTATTCATGTCACATTCACATTAATTGGCACACCATTGACATTTTATCATTTAAATATGGAAAAACCAGGAAAGATTGGGGCTAGACATACCCTGTAAACCAGTTTCTAGCTAAAAACTTCTCTTTTCCCTTTCAAATTCACTGCGCCTAAACATTAAGTAGTTGTGTCGACCTGTAAACATCCTTGCTTATTTGCGCTGTTGCCTGAGGTAATCTGGAAAGTATTATTACAGTAGCCTCACAATTTTAAAATTCCTGCAAATGTGCTTTGGAAAACTTCAAAATAAAAACAAAATTTAAGTGTAGACTTGAGTGATCTTTCTCTATTATAAAAGATTGATAAGAAATTTCTAGATACCAAAATCAAACCACTTCTCTCCATTTTTAGATGGCAAGAAAAACACTCCAACATTACACCATAAATAAAAAAATACACTTCAGAATCTTAATTAGCACTATGTTATAGATAAAAGTATTTTATTTGCAATGTCATTGCTAGAATAATGTGTAAAATCATTCAGATTTCAGGTTTTCCCGTTTTACAGGGTGATAAAATACTGTTATATGCTAGGAATGAGTACCTGCCTAGATTGTGTATCCCCCCCCACCCCCACCCCCCGTTTATGTCTCTCTCTCTTGTTTGTCAAGACAGGGTTTCTCTTGTCCTGGAACTAGCTTTGTAGACCAGTCTGGCCTTGAACTCAGAGATCCACCTGCCTCTGCTTCTGAACACTGGGATTAAAGGCATGTGACACCACTGCTTTTTTTTTTTTTAATTTATTCTTTCATCTATTATATCCCCATCACAGTATATCCATCTCCTCCCTGCAGTAAATCTTTTCTAGGAGAAAAAAAAAAAAAAAAAAAAAACGGTTACTATTTACATTTGTTGGGGGAGCAGGCAAGGGCTATGAGAAAGATGCCAACTTGAACAAATAAATTATTTTTCTAACTTATTGTTCTGGTGCTAGACTATTCCGTGTCAGTGGATTTTAGTGAAACAGAAATCACTGAAACACTAAGTTCTCTTTAGAGGATACAACTGAGCTCTGAATATAAAATAAAAATTGCCTTCTTTAATACAAAAAATCAATAGAATTATCATTGAAATTTCCTCTATAACTTAAAAACAGAATTCATGCAATGGTATTCTAAAATTCCTGCATTGGACAGTTTCCCCCATCCACACAAAGGGGCAACACTGGTGACTGTATAATGTTGTATGTGTGAAAAAGGCTGGACCCTGGGTAAAGGCCTGCACAGTGTCCAGACTCTCTCCCTTGGCACCTGTCCCCTTATCGGCACTGGCACTGATGGTTAGGGTACTGAACCAGTCAGTCCCTTACATTTCACCACCTCAGTGACTATTTAAATTTGGGGGTAGTGATATTTCTCATGCTGATTTCCACAGTTCATTCATTTGAATTCTAGGAGAAACTATCCTGTGTTACCACTTAATCATTTAAAGGGAACAGAAGTACCAACCCTGTGCACCATTAAAGTAAAAGCCAAACCCACCAAGTTTTGTATTTGTGTTGCTGGAGATGGAAGCAGGGCCTTGCCCAGGCTAGGTGAGTGGTCAGCCCCAGAACTACATCCCCAGCTATCCACCTGAACTTCAAAAGATGCCTATGAAGACATCTGTCTAATATTTATTGAAATATAGAAGTATAAAGTGTATTATAGTCCCTTTAAATGAAAAGAATATGGTTTTCTACCATTATAATTTGGTCATGTATAGTTCAAAGGCATCCTTAAACTTTAAAGTGTTCTATGTTCCTATATGGATTATCAATTTCTATTTACCAGTTCTATGTGTTAATATTTTTATTTTTAGCTTTAGGCAGTCACTTACAAATTATCTTTAAAAGACTCCAAATAATTATGAAATGTTTCAATATTTTCAAATATTCTAAGCAAAAAGGTAATCAATACATTACTTGTAAACTCACACTACCAAAATTACAGTGGCTTTTTTTGTTTTTTTGAGATAGGGTTTCTCTGTATTGCTTTGGAGCCTGTCTGGGAACTTGCTCTGTAGACCAGGCTGGCCTCGAACTCACAGAAATCCTCCTGCCTCTGCCTCCCAAATGTTGGGATTAAAGGCATACGACACCACCGCCCGGGCTCAGTGGCTCCTCTGTACATGACCAAGTCCCATAAACTATGAAAAAGTAATTATTTACATTAGGCATGAGTGCAGACTGCTCTGGCAACATTTCCTGTATAGTAATTACACGCGCCATTGCAAAGCCCTGAGATGATGTTAAGCGGAGTGTACAAGGATGAACGATTTTCTTTCATAGTTACAAACTTACTTCAGTTTTTACTAGAAAAATAACCAGCCCGTAAAAATAGGAAGTATGATTCAAAACAGGGCCAAGCTTTCAAAAGGCTAAAACAAAGAGTAAGTAAATGGTAACACGAGATATAGTAGATGCACTGAGGAAGGTTATATTACATTTAGGAAGCATTATAGGAAAGGATGATTCAATTCACCACCGTCTCTGAATGTTTGCAGGGATGAGGAACTTCATAAAGAGGACTTCTCTACAACTAGCAAAAACTTTTTTCCTGAGAAAGGAATCTCCAATGACATGAAAATTAACATGAAACATATTTTTGTTTATTTGGGGGAGGGGACATGAAGCGTATTTTTACATTTAAGAATATAGATTTGAAAGCATTAGCTAATTTGTTTTGTTTTAATTTTTTGAGACAGGGTCTCTCTATGTAGCTATACTAGAAGTCACTCTGTAGACCAGGCTGGCCTTGAACTCACAGAGATTCACCTGCCTCTGCCTCCCAAGTGCTGGGACAAAAAGGTGTGTGCCACCACCGCCTGGTGCATTAATTTATTTTTAAAGGATTTACCACATGATGAAAAAAATCAGATAATGCTGGAAGGATGCACTATTTCTAAAGACTACAAAGGCACATTACATGTTATGCTTACCACCGCAGCATTACAATACAGACGAGCTAACTAACAGTTAACAGATAACTACAATATTCTTTCATAAAAAAGAAGATAAGCCTGTGCACTAAGTGCTCTTGACTCTGGAACCACCTGCACGTAAGTGTCGCTGACGTGGACCCAGTGGTCTCCCGAGTCACTGTCAGGCTCTTTCAAACCTAGCACAACAAAAAAGGACAATTCTACAGTTAATGTTTACATCCTCTAAATTGTAAGCAGTGACATATACACAATAAATTATATTTAATTCTAACACTATCTTATTTTTCTGAGATTAAGTATTATCTAAGATGAACTAATGCTCTTGAAGCACTAATATCACTAATAATTGCACTTGATAAAATTTTAATTTAAATATCTAGTGAACTATTACTCTTATAATACTTAATTGCTCAGAGAAAATATTCACTTCACCAAAGGGAGGAAGGAGGAGCTTGAGAGATGGTGCAGTAAGCAAAAGGCACTGGCTGTACCTACCTGGTTGCCAAGCCAGTCTGATTCCCAGAACCCACAGAAAACTGAGTACACAGAACTATTCTCTGAGTACCAAACACATGCACATGTAACACAGTAAACACACAGACACATGAATAAGAAATACATTTTAAAAACTAATAAAGGAGCTGGGCATGGTGACTCACACCTTTAGTCCCAGCACAAGGGAAGCAGAGGTAGGTGGATCTCTGTGAGTTCGAGGTCAGCCTGATCTACAGAGCGAGTTACACGACAGCCATAACAGTTATACAGAGAAGCCATCTCTCAATCCCCTTCCCAAAGAACCCCCCCCAAAAAATTACTAAAAGGATACTACATTGTGATTATTAACATTCTAAAGTATTATTTAAGCGAATTTAAGATTAATAAAATGAATCCATTTGGAGAACCTGTAAAATAATAACTCCTTTAAAAAACCGAAACTAAGAATAAATTCTTTCACTTTTAGGACAGCTTACCTGGTACAGTTTTCCTGCCAGTAATATATTCAGACAATTTCTGGGAGGGCACTCTCACTTTCACATACGCAGTGTAATGACCTCCTCTCATTGAGCCGCTGTGTTCCACTATCCCATAGAGACCATAGAGAACTTTCTCTCCTACGTTTATATTCTTTCAAACAAAGATAAAAATCAGTAAAATTCAGAGAAACTGCATGACAAAGTAAACTCGTAAGAGAAATGTAGTCTTAAAACCATACTGAGATACTTTGTGCTTCTCAATGAACAGAAAGCCCACTGTGGAACAGCATTAGCAAAACAGAGAGAGGGGAGACTATCAAACGCAAATGTATCAAGTCTTCTATAATTATAACAGTCTGCATGTAGAAAACAATCATGGCAAAGAAATATCATCAAAATCTAAATTATGGCAAAACACAAGAAAGATTCCAAAAAGAAGAAATTATGCATTAAAATAGTACTAAAGGAATTGAGGCCAGCTTGGTCTACATGGTGAGACCCTGTCTTAAAACACACACACACACACACACACACACACACACACACACACACACACACACACACACACACAAGAGTCTGGAAACTGGGAGAGAACACACCATCGGCAGATCAGGCCTCCTGGAAGCCAGGAGGAAAGGAAAAAGAGACAGAGAGACAGAGAGACAGAGACAGAGAGACAGAGATTGCATCAGCAGCCAGTCCGGTGGCCCAGGAGAGAGATCAAGTCTCTGAATTTGTCAAATGCAAATGGACTAGACATTGATAATGTAGTTATTTCCTGTATATATTGTATATACTTATTATATATAGTTTTTCTTATGTTAGTTGTGGTGATATATTATTTATGATTTATTAAAAGCTTGCCTGAAGATTCAAAAAGCAAAGCCAGCCTCAAGATATAGAGATCAGGCTGTGGTGGTACACAAATTTAATCCCAGTAGTCAGAAGCTAGGAGGTGGTGGTACACACCTTTAATCCTTGGACTCAGGATGAAGAGGTAGACAGATCTCTCTTAGTTCAAGGCCACACTGACAACATGAAACTGATCACACAAAGGTGATCACAGGCCTTTAATCCCAGCCCTAGGAAGGTGGAGACAGGAGGTATGGCTGGGGGAGAAAGGAATATAAGGAGAAGACAGGACTGCATTTCACCTGGGTAGAGGGAAGATCTACGGGCGTGGCTGCTGTTCTTCTCTGATCTTTACCTTGAAGCTTGAATCCCAGTATCTGTCTCTGAAGCTTTTCTTTATCTTGCTACATCATTAGATGCAGAAAGAGCCTTTGACAAACTCCAACACCCCTTCATGATAAAGAACTTGGAGAGAGCAGAGATTCAAGGAACCTACCTAAACATAATAAAGGCAATATACAGCAAGCCACCATCAAACTGAACAGAAACTCAAAGCAATTCCACTGAAATCAGGAACAAGACAAGGCTGTCCGCTCTCTCCATAGCTCCTCAATGTATCACTTGAGGTTCTAACTATAGCAATATGACAACAAACGGAGCTCAAGGGGATTCAAATTGGAAAAGAAGAAGTCAAACCTTCACTATTTGCTAATAATATAACATAAGTGACCCTAAAAATTCTTGCACAGTTGATAAACATCTTCAGCCATGTATCAGGATACAAGATTAACTCAAAAAAACCAGTAGTCATCCTATATACAGATAACAAATGGAACGAGAAAGAAATCAAAGAAATACCACCCTTTACAAAAGCCACAAATAACATAAAATACATTGGGGGAAACTCTAACCAAACAAGTGAAAGACCTGTATGACAAGGTCTTTGAGTCTTTAAAGAAAGAAATTAAAGAAGACATAAGAAAATGGAAAGATCTCCCATGCTCTTGGATAGGTGGGATAAACATAGTAAAAATGGCAATCTTGCCAAAAGCAATCTACAGATTCAATGCAATCCCCATCAAAATCCCAACACAATTCTTCACAGACCTTGAAATAACAATACTCAACTTCATATGGAAAAAGAAAAAACCCAGGATAGCTAAAACAACCGTATACAATAAAGGAACTTCTGGACGCATCACCATCTCTGATTTCAAAGAACTATGGTAATGAAAACAACTTGGTATTGGCATAAAAACAGACAGGTGGACCAATAGAATCAAATTGAAGATCTTGATATCAATTCACACAATGAACACCTGATTTTTTGACAAACAAGCTAAATTACAAAATGGAAAAATAGAGAGCATCTTCAACAAATGGTGCTGGCACAACTGGATGTGGAAATGCAGAAGATTGCAGATAGACTCACGTCTATTCCCATGCACACAACTCAAGTCCAAATGGAACAAAGACCTCAACATAAAACCAACCACAATAAACCTAATGGAAGACGAGAAAGTGGAAAGTTGCCTGGAATAAATTGGCACAGGAAACAATTTTCTAAACATAACACCAGTAGCAAGACACTGAGATAGAAAATTAATAAATGGGACCTCTTGAAACCGAGAAGCTTCTATAAAACAAAGGACACAGTCAACAAGACAAAACCACAGCCTATAGAATGGGAAAAAATCTTCACCAACCCCATACCTGACAGAGGGATGATCTCCAAAACATAAAAAGAACTCAAGAAACTAGGCATCAAACTACCAAATAATCCAATTAAAAAATGGGGTACAGATGTAAACAGAGAATCCTCAACAGAGGAATCTCAAATGACTGAAAGACACTTAAGGAAATGCTCAATATCCTTAATCATCAGGGAAATGAAAATCAAAACTTTGAGATTCCCATCTTACACCTGTCAGAATGGCCAAGATCCAAAAACTCTGATGACAGCGTATGCTGGAGAGGATGTGGAACAAGGGGAACACTCCTCCATTGCTGGTGGGAGTAAAAACTTGTACAGCTGCTTTGAAAATCAGCATGGCTGTTTGTCAGAAGATTGGGAATCAACCTACCTCAAGACCCCGCAATGTCACTTTGGGCAAATACCCAAAGGATGCAGTCACACCACAAGGACATCTGTTCAACTATGTTCATAGCAGCATTATTTGTAACAGCCAGGTGCCCCTCAACCAAAAAATGGATAAGAAAAATGTGGTACATTTATACATTGGAATACTACTCAGAGGTTTAAAAAAAAAAAAAAAAAAGCCACCAAACAAAACAAAGATATCTTGAAATTTGCAGGCAAATGGATGGAACCAGAAAAAGTTTTCCTGGGTGAAGTAACTCAGACACAGAAAGACAAATATGTTCTCACTCATCAGTGGATATTAGATGTAAAGCAAAGGACAACCAGCCTACAGGCTACAACCCCAGAGGACCTGGTAACAAAGAGGACCCTGAGAGAGACAGACATAGATCAGCCTAGGAAGGAGAAAGGAAGGGGAAAGACAAGATGTTGTGAGTGAACTGGGAGCATGAGGGGCAGACAGGAGGGTGGGGGGGGAGGAGTGGGGAAAATGTATAGCTCAATAAGAAATAAGATAGTACTAAAGGATCACTGATTTATTTGTAAACTAATTTAATTATTGTATTGATTTTTAAAATGAATTAGTATAGACAATTCATTTTAAAAACCACACGAGACAACAGGAATATAAAGACTAATGTATGAAGGATATATTAGATGACACTGAGGTTGTGTTAAAATGGAAGGGACATACAGCTCAATACATGTGAGATGTCTTGGGTTCAATTGCCACCCCCATCCTCAAAAAAAAAAAAAAAAAAGCAATCTAGAGAATAGTGGTTAGGGAAGTATAAGTCTGTAATCCCAGTACTTGGAAGGCTGAGGAAGAGGGCTTGCGAGTTCAGGACCTGTCTGGGTAAGATCATATCTCAGGAGATAAGCACAGCAAGACAGAAAAATAGCACAGAGTAATCATATATAATGATTGGACATGCATCATGAAATGATGCCTGATGTGTTCATCAAAGCAGTAAGAGAGGACAGAGCAGAAAAGCATGTGGATGAGGGGAAGGGACAAGACTGGCACAGACCGGAGATTTTAGGGATGGATGCTGGAGGATTATTATACTTTCTGTCTACTTTTAAGAGGGTTAGAAATTCTTTATAGAGCAGGTGCTTTAAAAAATACAGTGTTCTCAAAAAACCAAACACTGAGCTTAGAAAACTTCATTCTTATTTGCAGTATTGTCTATTACTTCTAGGAGTGCTGCATGTTTGTACTGAATGTTGGTATCCCACATGAAGTAGTTAGATTCACCAGAAAGCTGCCTTCACTTAGTCAATGAGCTCAGTAACTATCTTATGACATACCACAAAACCTGGACTTGTGGCCAGGTGTCATGAATATAACATTCTATTATCCTAAGACTATTTTCCTCAAAAAAAAAAAGTTGATCAATTTTTACTTGTGCAAGTCTTACATGTAAGAACATGCAAGCAATTATAAACCCAGTTAGTAAGGCATTAACAATTTGAACATATTGTATTCAACTGACAAATACATGAATATCAGTAATATACATGAAATGGCATATAAAACAACATACTAGCTGGCATTGGTGGTGCATGTCTTTAATTCCAGCACTCAGCACTCAGGAGGCAGAGACAGGTGAATCTCTGTGAATTTGAGGCCAGCCTGGTTTATAGAGTGAGTTCCAGGACAGGCTCCAAAGCTACACAGAGAAACCCTGTCTCAACAAAAGAAAACATACACACTAATGTGTTTACCTGTGAAAGGGACAGACCTTCACAGATGCTAAAACTCTAGCTCATTACTTGGCTCACTGAGAGGAGCAGGAGGGCACAGAGACATCATATCATCTGCTAATAAACAACAGGTGGCTTGGATGTTTGTGACCCACGCCCAATGTCTTACTCATCTTTGTTCCAAGGAATAAAAGCCATATTTGATGTAGTAATATGTCCCAAATGCTTATTCAAGGAGAGCTTATTTAAACAACAAAAAAAAAGCATTTTCTGATAAAGAATAAGGAGTATGAGTTTCAGTTAACTAGCTGTCTTCATATGCCATACCTTAAAGAATAAGTAGTATGAGTTTCAGTTAACTAACTGTCTTCATATGCCATACCTTAAAGAATAAGCAGTATGAGTTTCAGTTAACTAATTGTCTTCATATGCCATACCTTAAAGAATAAGCAGTATGAGTTTCAGTTAACTAACTGTCTTCATAAGCCATACCTTAAGGAATAAGCAGTATGAGTTTCAGTTAACTGTCTTCATATGCCATACCTTACAGGCAGCAGCACAGAATGGTGCTAAGTCAAGGGTAAGTGGGAAGTCCACGTGTCTGTTCACTTTACGAAGACTCAAGCCAGCCTTAAAAGGACAAAATATATTTTTAGTAAAACAAACGTAAGTTTAAAGTACTATGTTAATTAAAACCAAAAGAATTCTAGAAGTTACTATTCCCATAGAAATAATAAAAACAAAAGATTAGTAATAGTCATACTGCTGGGCGGTGGTGACACACACCTTTAATCACAGCACTCAGGGGGCAGAGGTATATATATATATATATATATATATATATAGCGGCATCCTTCTTGCCTTGCCAGTGGATTTGTGGTGGTGACATCCTTTGGGCACGGTTTCAGGTTCAGACGTGACCCACTATAAGCTAGAGGAGGGGTTGACTCTTGTTCTTTTGTGTTGCAGAGAGCATTGGAAGAGCAGAGAATCTTCTGGAGCAGGAAGACTGCAGCGGTTATTTGCTCTCATCTGTGTGAGCGCTTCCCTAATAAACACCTAATTATCATTTATCTCGGGTCTGGTGGACTCATTTAAATCCTGCCCTTAATTGGCCAGCCTCCCTGCGTTCACTGGGTCAGAGGAGCCAGCCCCTCCTCTACTTTATAACAGGTCACATATGAACCTGAGACCTCGCCCAAAGCATGTGGATACCACAAGTTCATTGGCAAGGCAAGAAGGTGGCACTACAGAGGCAGGCAGATCTTTGTGAGTTCGAGACTAGCCTGGTCTACAATGTAAGTTCCAGGACAGTCTCCAAAGCTACACTGAGAAACCCTGTCTCAGGGAATAGAAAGGAAGAAAGGAAGGAAAGAAGGAAGGAGGGAGAGAGGGAAGAAGAGAGGGAGGAAGAAAGGAATGAAAGAAGGAAAAAAGGAATGTTATTTGTTCACATGGGATTTTTTTAAAATCGTGAAATAAGTAAATAATTACTTCCTTTGTGGTATTTACAACAATTAATGGAAAATAAGTTTAATGTGCTAAAAGCTAATTCTCTGACACATTGTTATGGAAATATAGTCAACAAAGAGTCAAGGATACCTAACTCAGTGACTGGTTAAAGATGAAATAGACGGTAGGCAACCTCTCTAGGTCAAGTCAGAAAATGGGAACAAACAGGTCTTACTGGGTACTTTCATTTCTAAAATGCAATGAACTCATATGAAAGAACTTGCACGCCTGCTATATAGTTCAATAGAAGTAATCATTACAGCGTCACACAAATCAAACTTCCATGGTCCTTAGAAAACTTCACCACTTCTGTTTTCACTCCCAAAGCTAACCTGGAAAAAGGTACATTCTCCAAGATGCCCCTCAACTGAAGAAGGGATAAAGAAAATGTGGTTCATTTACACAGTGGAGCACTACTCAGTTGGGGGTGGGGTGGGGACTAATGACATCTTGAAATTCACAGGCAAAGCCCAGCATCAGTGGCACACGCCTTTGATCCCAGCACTCGAGAGGCAGAAGCAGGCAGATCTCTGTGAGTTCAAGGCTAGCCTGGTCTACAGAGCAAGTTTCAGGACAGGCTCCAAAGCAATACAGAGAAAACCTGTCTCAAAAAACAAAACAAACAAACACAAACAAAAAAGAAAAGAAAGAAAGAAATTCAAAGGCAAATGGATGGAACTAGAAGTATCCTGAGTGAGGTAACCCAGTCACAGAAAGACAGAAAGACAAATATGGTATGTACTCACTCATATATGGATATTAGACATAGAGCACAGAATAATCAGAATGCAATCCACACCTCCAGAGAAGATGGGGAGCCCTAAGGGGAGCACACATAGAGGCCCCAGGAAGGAAAATTGATTAAGATCTCCCGGGTAAAGTGGAAGGGGGTAGAAGGGAGGGAATGGGGATGGGAACGTGAGGGATCAAGAAGACCTAGTTGGGGGAGGGATGGAGAGGGAGAGTGATGAAAGAGGTACTGGATAGAGGGAGCCAGTATGGGGTCAGGGAGAAACCTGGTGCTAGAGAAATTCTCGGGAATCCACAAGGATGGTGGAGAGGGTACCTCAACAGGCCTTCCCCATTAATCAGATCAGTGAGTACCCTAATTGTCATCATAGACCCTACATCCAGTAACTGATGGAAGCAGATGCGGTGACCCACAGCCACTCCTGGAGTACAGCTGAAGAGAGGAGGAGGGATGGAGATCATGAGGGAAAACCGTGGAGACAGCTGACCTGAGCTGGGAGCTCACCGACTACAGACTCACAGCTGGGGAACCTGCATGGGACCAAACTAGGTCTTCTGAATGTGGGTGACAGTTATGTGGCTTGAACTAGCAGTGGGACCAGGACCTATCCCTGGCACATGAACTGGCTTTTTGGAGCCCATTCCCTAAGGTGGGATACCTAGTTCAGCCTGGATACAGGAGAGGTGGGCTTGGTCCTGCCTCAACTTGGTATGCCAGACTCCCCAAGGAAGGCCTTAGCTCCTCTGAGGAGTGGATGGGAAATGAGAAGGGGGGAGGTGAGAGAAGGGAGGGAGTGGCAACTGGGTTTGTATGTAAAATAAAAAATAATTTAAAAAATAAAACATTTATAATTTAAAACATCATTATAGGCAAATTCGAGTCCAAAGGAATGAGAAGATACTTAAATGTGTGCACAGACAAGTTAAAAGGTGCCACCTTTCATGCAGGAGGCTCCTGACATCTGTGGTCTCTTTCCTCACGGTGTACGAAGCAAACAATTTCACTATGTATTTGTCACATTTTATTTCTGAGTTCTCTTTAAAGAAAAAAAATTAGTAAAAAGTATACCAACTAACTAACTAATGCTGCCTAGGTGACCTGTATGTGTGTATATATGTGCTCCTTCATGTGGGTGTACAGGCATGTGTACATGCACTAGGGATTCATGTGCAGGCCAGAGGGTACTTCTGAGGTGTCATCACTGTGATTTTTAGTTTTTGAGCCAGGGTCTCTTAGTGGCCTAGAACTCACCAATTAGGCTACACTGATTCAGCCTGCCTCTGCCTTCCCAAAGGTGACATTTCAAGCATAGACCAGCAGCCAAGTTTTTGTGTTTGGTTTTTAACATGGATTCTAGGGACCAAACACAGGTGCTTATGCAGGCCTGTATTGACTGAGCCATTTCCACAGCCCCCAGATGATCACAATGAGAGGATTCACAGGATAGCTAATATGGAGTTACGGGGTCATGTCCGCAATCTCTTTGCCTCCTTTTTCTTCATCTGGTGTCCTCTACAGGTGGCCAATGCCAGCCCACACTAGTCACTCTGATAGCCAAATAGAAAGTCTTCCACAGAGGACTTTTCTAGGCGGTGCCTCCTAGAAAATGTCTAGCAGGATGGATGAAGTCTCTTGCCGTTTGTTTTTCTTTTAACAGAATAAGTCTCCCTAGTCATTAAAATATAAATCGGATGTCCTAGACACTAGGTGCGTAGCTAAATCTTCCATTTGGCTTGATCTGAGTAAGGGATGGCTACGCTAAGTCTCTTTATCTGCTTCAGTTCGGCAAGTTCTTAGGAGTGAGGTTAATTAGGGAAGTACCTTTGCTAAAAACTGTTTCATTTCAAAAGTCACCTGATAGCCATTGCTGACTGACTGGGCATGCTACCAGCAGAGTCCCACTGCTGTCTTAAATGCCTATCTAGAGTTTCTTTAGCCTCAAACAATCCTGTATCTTTGCTAAAGATTATAATTAAGATAAAGATTAAGATTGCACAGTTATGGGAAAAATCTCATTTTTCTACTTAATTTGCTGGGAAGGATGGGTCTATTTTGTACTTTACTGGAGTTTGTATTCCCAGTTCTAGCGCTCTACACTTACCTATTGAGGCCAGCATTTTCTTAGCAGACTTTAAGAGCTGCCTGTGTAGTTATAAAATTGAATTATTCGATATGCCTATGACACAGATCTCATGGAGTTTGAAGTTTGCTTTTAACTGTTGTAAGTGGTTCTGATATACAGCTCTAAAGTTACTACACAAAAACAAGATTTTGGAGATACTATGGAACAAAGTGTTAGGTATTACTTAGTTGTTCCTAAAGAGTATGCAATTACTAAACTCAATACATCTGCATCTGGCATTCCCTTCCTGGTTCGCAGTCTGTGGAGATAAACTTACATGAGACATTAAAATGAAATGCCAGTTTCTATAACTTTGGATATGGAGAATCATGAGCTTTTTTGGTTGGTTCTTTTGTTGCTGTTTGAAACAAGGTTTCTCTGTGTAGCTCTGGCTGTCCCTAAACTGTCAAAGATTTCCCCCTGCCCCAACCAAGAGCAAAGATTAAAGGTATGACCTTTAATCACTAATAATACCTTAACTTTCCCCCTTCCCCCCCTTCTTCTTTCCCCCTCTCCTTCCTTTACTGACCACTTTACCAACTGAAAGATGTCCCTAGTCCTCATTAATTTTATTTTAACATACAAAATAAACAACGAACCCCTAACTTAAAAAGAGAAGTTAGTGCTGGACAGTGGTGGCTCCCTCTTTGATCCTAGTACTCAGGAGGCAGAGGCAGGTGAATCTGTGAGTTTGAGCCAGTCTGGTCTACAGAGCACGTTCCAGAACAGCCAGGGCTACACCCTGTCTCAAAGAACCAAAACAGCAGCAACAAAAGAAGTTATAGTTCTCAGTATTCTGTATTTCTTCGTTCAGAGAAATTGAAAGTCATTTAAAAATGGGGGGTGGCTGACAACACAGCCTATAATCCAGCTGCCTAGGAGCCAGAGCAACAAATTTGCAATTTCAAGGTCTTCCAGGCTACCCAGAAAATTCCGGACTAGCTTGAGCAACTTCCCAAGATCCTGCTTTTAATGTAATT
>JANBXA010000114.1:29362500-29505000 GCA_030556225.1 Cricetiscus sungorus | reverse complement strand
TATTCTCCATTGTTAGAAAAGGCATGGGTTGAAGTATACTAACCACCGCTCAGTATCTTATGAGGCAGACATAAGACAGACTTCAACTGTAATCCTAGGCAGCTGGGAGGCTGAAGCAAGTTTCAGGGCAGCCTGAAGTAAATAATGAATTTCAGGCTAGCCAGAATTATAATACAAGATTGTCTCAGAAAACAAACAACAACAACAACAAGAAAATAAAGCCAACCAACAAACCTGACAGACAGATGGACAGATAACTAGTAAAATAAAAATAAAACAAGAGAAAAACCACACATTCTATCTTTTGTAGTTTTGCACTTATAAGACTTCTAACAGAAGAGCTTTAATTTCATATGTTAGTGTGCCAAGTCAATACAAATTATTTCATATAAAAGACACTCTCCTCAAATAAAATACAAATCAGATTGATTTCTTTCTATTTTAATAGGATAGTTAACTACCAGACATGTCTCTAGAAAAACTGTTGACAAGATGCTTGAATAGCTAATAGTATGGAAAGACATATACCATAAATGTTATGTCCCTATATGACTGGGTTATAGACCCACTCAAAAATCAGCATCCCTCCCTCCCTCTGCTCGGGTCCATCTCCCCCAACCTTTTTTGTTAATAGTTTCAGAGACAAATCTCACTACTGTAGTTCAGCCCAGGCCTGAATTACTATGAAGATCAACTTGGGATCCTCCTGCTTCAATCTCTTGAGGACCACACCTGGCTAGACTTTGTCTTGCTGAAAATTAAACAATCAAAGCTAAACTTTGACCTCTCGACCTAGTTTCAATAGCGAGAAAGTAATGACGAGAACAGAATCTGTCAGAGCCATGGGAACTCAACAGCAACAAATTAACGTGAGCATACCTAGGATCACATTTCTCCAGTAAGCAGATTGAAAGAAAGGGATCTGTAGATAAAAGAGATTTTAAAAGTGCTAATCAGCTGTAATCTGTTGATCCCTTTTTTTTAGATCATGAATCCAAATTTTAAAACATGTTTGATATTACTACTGAGTGACAATTTCAAGTATATACTGGTACTTTGGTAATATTTACAGAGAGTATATTCATTTTTACTTCTTTGTTGTTCTGGACGGTGAACATTTGAGCCTTTCCACAGGGCTCTATCCCTAAAATGTAACTTTTAGTGACATACTTTCAAGTACATGATGTATCTGGGATTTCCTTCAGAATAACCTGGGCTGGGGAAAGAGTGAATGAATGCAGATGGTGGAAACATCATCTGCCATGATCTGGGGAAAGAGTGATGGAATGCAGATGGTGGAAACATCATCTGCCATGATCTGGGGAAAGAGTGATGGAATGCAGATGGTGGAAACATCATCTGCCATGATCTGGTTGTTGAAAAGCTGATAAACAGGAGGGTGGTGTTTATTAGATACTGCTGTTTGGACTTGTGAACATGCTTGAGATTTTTCAAGATGAACGCATTAAACACCCCTCCCCCAATCTCGCTTACCTTATCTTCAGGAGCAGGATGCTTCTGGGCAGTTCTGGGTTGATGGGCACTTTCTACAGTAGCAGTGCTGCTGTCATGATCTCGGTCTGTCTCCTGTAAACTTCTGCATTTATTCATTTTCCCCAAAAGTACAGGTTTTGAAACCTATGCCACATGTAACATAAACCATTTTTAGCAAATGAATTCTTTTCAACATTTCTAACTACTAGAAATGTAAGAAGGTAATTTCCTTTTTATAAAAGTACTTGTTAAATTATTTTATTCGTGTGGGCGCTTTGTTGGCATGTATGTCTGTGCACCACTTGCACGCATTGCCCATAGAGGCCAGAAGAGGGCAATGTATGCCCTGGACCTGGAGTTGAAAAATGTAGTAGTTTGAATGTAATTGGCCCCAGGGAATGGCGCTATTAGGAAGTGTGGCTTTGTTGGAGGATATGTGTCAGCACGGGGATCGGCTTTGAGGTTCCTATGCTCAGGATACCACCCAGGGCCTTAGTGCACGCCCTGTTGCCTGCTGGATGTAGGGCTCTCAGCTACTCCTCCAGCACCATGTCTGCCTGCATTCTGCCTTGATGACAATGGGCGGAATCTCTGAAGCGGTAAGCAAGCTACTTAATGTTTTCTTTATAAGAGCTGCCATGGTCATGATGTCTCTTCAAGGCAATAGAAACCCTAAGACAATACAGTTGTAAGCTCACAAGCCAGGAGGATACTTGGAATTGAACTCAGACCCTCAGGAAAGTAATTTCACTACTGAGCCTTTTCTCCAGCCCTTTTAAGAGGGTAATTTTCTTAACATTTTCAAAATACAAGTATTGGGATAATATTTTTGTATACTGTAAAGATGTGCCTCTGTATTACCTCACCCACTTAAGGTATCCTCTGATTTGTTTAATAAAGAGCTGACTGGCCATTAGCTAGGCAGGAAGAAGATAAGACTTCAAGGCAGAGATGGGAACTCTAAAGAATCTGAGTCAGGAGATTTACAGCCAGATTCAGAGGAAGTCAGACACACAGCGCTGAAGAGAGGTAATGAGCCATGTGGCAGAACATAGATTAATATAAATGGGTGAATTCAAGCTTTAAGGCCAGGCTGGGTCAAGCCTAAGCAAGGCCAACCTTTCATAATTAATAAAGTCTCCCTGTCATTATTCATGAGTTGATTAAAGATTTAATTCCAGTACGAAAATACATAAACTTCACGCACATGCACACAAACTCATAACCAAACACACCATACAAGCCCAGCTCTGTGTGGACCGTATGACTCTGAGACACAGACAATAAGCTCACAGATGCTTAAATAAGAGGACGCACACTCTTCACAGAAGTTTCAAGATTACTTCTCCTTACCCTTTCTTCTATAATGGGAAGAGAGATATCAATGAAGGGATCCTTCATGGTGGAGATCTTACAAAGAAAAAGAGATTGAGAACTTCAGTTAGAATTATAACACAGATACACATTGGTGTTCAGAGCAAAATAAATCAAACTTCCCAGCTGACTTAACATCTCAAGTTAAAGCACAATATGAAGTGTTAAGAAAAAGCAGAAAGCCAGGTGGTGGCAGCGCATGTCTGTAATACCAGTGTTTGGGAGGCAGAGGCACATGGATCTCTGAGTTTGAGGCCACCCTGGTCTACAGAGCAAGACCCAGCACAGCCAGGGCTACACAGAGAAATCCTGTCTCAATTAAAACAAAGCAAAACAAAAAGCAGAGATAACAATGTTTGGCTATGTTCCTAGGATAATTCAGTTTCAGAAGAAACCTATATAAGACAGGAATCAGAGTCTGTGCCCAATGTTCTATAAACCTTAGTAAAAGTTATAGTCACATTCTATGTTTCAGTGTCAGAGGCAAGAGGAGATATAATAATCTTGATTTTATAAAACAGGGAGACTCCTGGAAGATTAGGAGTGCGCATGCCCGGCCTGCCTGGTCTTTGGCCTCATCGCCGGGCCTCTGACTACAGGAGGCTTTGGCCTCATCGCCGGGCCTCTGACTACAGGAGACATGCACTCTACCCAGAACACTTGAGTTGTTGTGAGCTTTGCCAGGCTGATCGCTACAGGACATATTTCTGCTTTCTTCAGCAGCGTGTTCACGCGCTTTAAGCTTCAGCAGCTTTGAGCTGGAGCAAGCACTTGAGTCTTTATGAAGGAAAAGCTGTTCACTTACACAAAACTGGTTACTTTGGAGACACCACTAATGTCCTTTAAGTGGCTTCCTCTGCGTAGGAAGCAATGTTGGAAATCTGAAGTGTGACTGGTATTGAAAAGTAACTGCTATTTAAAGTAAGTCTACCAGTTTACTAGCTATCTGTGGATGGCCACTGTGCCACTTGAGCAATAAAACACAACGCAAAAGACAGTGTGACTGAGGTGTGCTTCATGAGGTGAATTCGAGGTACATACATTTGCACATTCTTCACACATGACTGTGCTAGTTAATTCGCCAATAAAGATCCGATCTATGAAGTTCATCTTCACACCTTCCTTTCCATAGGCTGTAGAAAGAGTCCATTTTTTAAATTAAAAAACTCACAAAACAGTCACTGATCCAACAGTTACATGCCATCATTTGTTTATTCAAAAGTCACCTGGATAACATATGCTTCTACATTATATCCAATAATGTATTTATTATACAATATTGCATATTTCCCCTTTACAGTTTTATAGAGGAAATATGACTGTTGAGTACCATGATCTGTAAGAATTAACATCATGCAGGTCCCAGGGATTGAACTCATATCATCAGGGTTGCTAAGTCCTAGCATTAACTACTAACTCATATCATACCCCTGCTGTTCCCATTAATCTTCTTGATGCCTCCGTACCTAATGTAATGGTAGACATTATAGGGAGATGACCGTTTCTGAGGCTAAAGATTCCAGAACCATGGCTATGAAGAAGGGATGTAAAAATCAGGTTTGTGAAGCACAGCTAAGGAAGTGGCCCTGGGAAATTAGTAACTCGTGAACATGTACGCACGTGTGCTTGGCAACTGCCCTTAAAAGCTGAAATTATTTTGTTTATGAAGTACTTGAAGATCAAAGGAAATTGTGCTAATGATTTGCTTTAAAATAACCGGGTACTAGGGGAAAGTGACCAAAAAATATGCTATGGATGAAGTTAACACACACACACACACACACACACACACACACACACAGATGCACTGTGCTAATCTTTCTGCTCTGATGATACGTAAAGTTTTCTCAATAAAACCAAAGATGGAAAGTATATTAACAAAAGTATTCATCTTGCTTTCAAACTTCTATCATTTCCAAGCCTCTACTATCAGAGAAAGTGCTGAAAATTATTAAGAGCAATATCCAAAGCACTTAATAACTCAAAGACATACTTTAATATCAATAGACATTTCATAGTGACTACTAAGAAATATTACATTTCCTGCCCTGTGGAGTGGGGGGGGTGAGTGGGATGGGAGGATGGTTGGGGGGAATGAGAGGAAGGGAGGGAGGGAGGGAGAGGGAACTGGGATCGATATGTAAAATAAGAAGAAAAAAAAAAAAGAAATACAGCATTTCACTAAGAAAAATCAAACAAGGCATCACAAATGGGAAGAAACAAGGGATGTTGCTGTCAGTATGCTCTAGATGGCAGCATCAACACAGAGTAACAAGGCACGCTGGAGAAACTTCTCTTCCAGCTGCCTCACTACGTAGCTCCTGGCTGTCCTGGAACTCGCTCTGTAGACCAGGCTGGCCTCAAACTCACACAGATCCATCTGCCTCTGCCTCCCGAGTGTGTGCCACTATACCTGACAGAGAAACTAAGTCTGAAGCCTATAACTACAATAGAACGCCAGAGTGCTTGTTTATAAATTACAGTCATGTGCTATAAACAACACACTACAAACATAAAAGTTAGATCTTACAGCGTCCTCTACAATGATGGCTTCATACTAACATTAGTATTTCAAAGCAGAGTAGGAATTGGATGTCACAGGATATAAACTTAAACTGCACTATCTATACAAGCTTTGCTTAATCACTGGCTTACGTTGACAGGCATGTAGCAAAAAGCTGGAGCAGGCAAGATTTGCTACTATATTAGCCTATTAAATAAACAGTCAATCTGCAATGTCTCTGGAGCATATAGGCATTTTGTCTAGATAAAAGGAGACAGTGCAACTGCCCTCTGAATGGAACTCAATGCCTTCTCCGCAGCAGTGGTGAGCCAATGACTGATGCTGTAGCATCAACGTAGGGGAACGATGGAGGTACAGGGAGGCAGTAGATTCAAATGGGGAACTAGACACAGCAGCAAACTGCTTTCTTTAGACAAGTGTCTCCCAGCCTAAAGCAGAGAAGCCCCTCCTTAAAACAAACAATGGTGAGTGCACACTCGTGGCTGCCCCAGGATGCAGAAAATGGGGCCAGCGTGGGCCTGCCCCTAGACAAGTCACTTACACCACTCTCTCAAAGGCATGGGGGCCGTGTCCAGAGGAAAGTACTCTCCAACACTCTACCCTTTCCCCTGGCTCAGAGGCTTCCCCCCCCCCCCCCACTCTGCAATGCTCCCTGAACCTTTAATCTACTGCTCTAGGAAGAACTCAACAGAGTCAACATACCTTTGACTTTTTTCCTAGTTTCATCATCAGCAGTCTTTGTAGTTGGGTTGTTAAATGCTTTTAGAATGCTAGCTTGTATCCTCTGTAAAACAAACATAAGAGAACCTGGTGGTGATTAATGAAGAGCTCATTCTCAATAAAAGGCTTTCAAACAGCAGGGGGCACTATGGTTCCAACCCTGAAAACAAGATATTTGGATCTTAAATAGGTACCGATTGTTTGGATGTGTAGTTTATTCTGTTCTGAAAGGTAGGGGTGTGTGTGTGTGTGTGTGTGTGTGTGTGTGTGTGTGTGTGTGTGTGTGTGTGTGTGTGTGTGTGATTGAGAGTTCTCTAACATATTATACACATTTAGAAACATTGAGTGTATTCTATTTTTCAGTTCTAAAATCCCACAAAGAAACAAACCCTCTAAGTGGACATGATGGTGCATGCCTGTAATCTCAGCATTTGGAAGAAGGGGCAAGATTGTAAGGTAGGACCAATGTGGACTACAGAGTGAGACCCTACTTCTAAAACAAATTAAAAACAAAACAAGACTCCAAAACATCCCTACTGCCAAATTTTCATAGGTAAGAGTCGCCTTTGTGTTCAGATTCCCTTTCAGATATCAAACAGTTTTACCAATTACAAAAGCAAGTACCCAGTTAGCAGCTTCTCTTCAGGCTTAGAGAGGGAGTCTCCCCCAACCCCCACGTCCTCTCTCTATCTGAACTGGCATTCTTTACCAAGACAAAAATATGAAAAGGGGGAAAAAAGATCGGATCACATGAAATGTCCTGTCTATGAAGAAATTTTAATATATAAGACGCTATCAGACTTGTCACTGCAGTCTCTCCACAGAAAGTACACACACACAGGGGCCCTAAAATCCAAACTGTCAACTAACATCTATCAAGAATTTCCCCAATCACGATTATGGTGATCATTACACGTAGTTGTCCATAATGACTGTGTCTTCAGCTGCTTGTAGGTATTTCTACACCTGTGTGTGTGCATGTATTCATATGTGATGCTGAGCTCTGAACCTGCGTCTCACACATGCAACGTTAAGAGTTCTGCCACTGAGCTGCACACTCATAGTCCTTTTTACGTCTTCTGTCTGTATCAGAAAAGTCCCAACCTCCCCAAAACAAAACAAAAACATTTCAAAATAGATTACAACAACAAATACGTATTTAAGTCAACAAATTATTAGCCTTCAATTAGTTGGGCCTCTGAGAGGAACTTTGTGAGGTCTAACTTACATTGTTACATAGGGTAAAGGAAAGCTTGCCATCTTTCGAAAGATTTTACATATAAAGCTGTTACCTGAGAGGTACAACACAGGGGAATGGCTCCATGGGTACAGTACCTGCCATATAAGCATGAGGGCCAGAAATATGAACCTCCAGAAACGCCACCTCCCACAGCCAGGGTGGGTACGGGGGGCCCGTGACCCTGGTATGGGAAAGGTGTAGACAGGAATCCCCTAGCAAGCTGGCTAGCTAGACTAGCTGACAAGGTGACTTCTGGGTTCAGTAAGAGACACTATTTCAACATACAGGGTAGGGACTATTAAGGAAAATACCAAAGTCAACTTTGGGTCTCCGTGAAGAAACATACATGCACCCACACATGGGAACACACACATGAACACACATACACACACTCACCAAAACCCAACTCTACTGCCTGAAATCAACCTTTAAAAGGTTTATTATTTATTTATATGTGCCTGTGTGTAAGGTATGCAGGTATTTGCAGGTAATCAAGGAATCCAGAAGAGAGCATTGGACCCCTGGGACTGGAGTTACAGCCCTTTGTGAATAGCCCAGTATGACAGCCAGGAACTCAACTTTGGCCCTGCAAGAAGAGCCAGTGCTCTTAAATGCTGAGCCATCTCCCCAGCCCATGAAAAGGACACAGGATTCTCTGCTAAAAAAAAAAAAAAAAAAAAAAAAATGTCAAGGAGACACTGGTATACTTCTACAGAAAATAAAAATGTTGCTTAACAGGACCTAAAATATTTCCCAATGTTCAAAAGAAATTCCACACCTTAAATATTTAAATAAATTGAAAACAAATTGATTAAGTAGTCAAATTATGAATTTAGAGAAGGGATGCCAAAACCAAATAAAACAAGGAAAAACCTCAAAAGAAGTGATAATAGAAACTGGACAGAAACAATACATAAATCCAAAACTAATTCTTAAGGTATAGATAGGATAAATAAAGTACTAGCTAATCTTAATATAATAAAGGGAAGCTTAATATCATACTTAAATAAAAGAAGCCAATAAGAGAGTAAAAGAAAATTTAAATAACCCAAAGAGAAAACTTTCTAACATAATAGCATTTGAAAACAGGTAAAATATAGTAAGTAATTTTCAGGAAATTACAATTTTGAAATTAATTATGGAGTAACAGAAAATCACCTACCATGTCAGGAAGAGGGAAGGAAGGAAGAAGGAAGGTAAAGAAAAAATAAAATCCCAATAATTCCACAGATTACTACAAAACATGTTTTATGGCATAGACTATTTTTTTTAAAAAAGATTCCAAATTACTTTTATGAAGTACAATGAAGGTCTAAAAAATGGCTCAAGAGAGCTGAGGAAGTAACTCGCTTGGTAGAGTGCTTGCCCGACAAACACAGCTCTACAGTCAAGCTATAGTACTGGGGGCCTGAATGAAGGCCAGCTGGCTAACACTGACTGCCAGGCCTCACTCAGTCAGCACGGCTCTACTGCTCTTAAGCTCCCACCATAGATCTACACTAAACTCATAACGCACACATACACAGACAGACACACACACACACACAGACACAGCCATACACCCCACACACAAGACACCCATACACAGACACCCATACACACACATACACACAGACACCCATACACATACATAAAGACACACACACACACAGACACCCATACACATACAT
Organism: Cricetiscus sungorus; assembly: GCA_030556225.1. Lineage (NCBI taxonomy): Eukaryota > Metazoa > Chordata > Mammalia > Rodentia > Cricetidae > Cricetiscus > Cricetiscus sungorus. The sequence continues at coordinate 29,495,978 of JANBXA010000114.1, read as the reverse complement.
AAAGACACACACACACACAGACACCCATACACACACAAAGGCACCCATACACACAAAGACACACACACACACACACACACACACACACACACACACACACACACAGACATACAAAGACACCCCCCCACACACACACACACAGATACACATACACGCGGACACCATACACACACAAAGAGACTCACATACACCCATACACAGACACACACATATATACACACACACACACACACATACACACATACACAGAGACACTCATACACACACAGAGACACACAGACACCCATACACAAACACGCATACACAGAGACACTCATACATACACACAGGCACCCCCAAACACACACAGACACACACACACAGACACCCATACACAGACACCCATACACAGACACACACATACACAAACACACATATACAGAGACACACAGAGACACGCATACACACACAAGGCACCCATACACACACACACAGAGACACTCATACACACACAGAGACACAAAGACACCCATACACAGACACACACATACACAAACACACATACACAGAGACACACACAAACTCACACACACAGACAGACACCCATACATACACACAGAGACACCCTTACACACACAGAGACACAGACACCCATACACACACACACACACACACACACACACACACACACACACACACAAAGACACACACACAGACACAAAGACACACACATGCACACACACACACCCCACTTAAACTTACTCATGTAAAAAAGAAAGGCAGGAGGGATGGGAGGGATGGAGCTGCTTAGACACACAGGGATAGAGTGCAGCTAGCTGAGACATTCTGCCTGTAACGTAATCTTACTCAGTACTGACACATCTTTAAAACATTAAGTTACTCTTACTGAAGGGAAGAGAGACAAGAAAGCATGATTCTGGAGGGGGAAGGCTCTCCATAGAAGAACTCCTGATAGTAAGTGTTATTGCATAGTCTGCACATGCACGGTGTGACCACACGCCCCCTTTAGCATTGTATTCCATTTAGCAGTAGTAAGTTCATCGACGTCACTGTCACAGGAAAACCCTTTAAGGAAACAATACAAAAGATCGGTAGTTTCAAGTCATCTCGCCACGATTCTGGTGGCAGACACAACAGTGTGGCCATCAGGAAAGCCAGGGCGGTGACACGAATGCACCACGGCACACCATGGCACACTCAGCATCTGCTCCTTCCCAGGCAAGACAGTGCAGCTCCCATGTGCCGACTCACTGTAGCCGGCCAGCACGGCTGTTCCACTTGTAAGGCTAAATATATTCAAACTATCTATGGCCTTCAATTAGCAGACTAAAAGCAACATATACTGCCTGAGCTTTTATGATACTGTAAACAGAGAAAAACAATGCGTAGAACAAAATTTTAATTAATTTACAACATACTTCTGCAGAAAAAAAAACATAAATCTGTAAGAAAATGTGATCAAATTTTAGCTCAGGGGAATGTTCATGTCTCCAAAACTTAATTGTAAATTTCTTAATTTATCTTTAAAAAGAAAAACGAAAACAAAATAGGTATAACATGATGTAGTAGTTACCCATCAAATTATTCAAATGACAACATATTCAAAATAGCTACAAATCTCCAGAAAACCAGAAGGAATAAGGAATCAAGTTTTCATTAGGAGCTGTAACAAACTTGTTCAACAGGAGTCACAGAACTCCATCTGGTATAAAGGATGGAGACAGAAAATGGGCTGAGCTCCTGGAATTCAGTTGCAGAGAGGGAGGAGGGATCATATGAACAAGGGGAGGGGGTCAAGAGCATTTTGGGTATACCATTATATTCAATACATTATCTTCAGTGACCACATTTCTAACATGTACTTTTAGAGAATGCAATGTAGGATGTGTGCTGTGTACCTGAGCTTGACTATTTTGTACCCTCTCTGATAAATTACATATTATTTAAGTAAGATTCTCCCAAAAGTTAAATCTCACTGGTGTCACGTTGCGGCCAGTAAACAGCCAGTGCGCTGAAGCACAGGGCTGGGGCAGCACTCCCTGAGGAGCCTGCTTTAGCAGCTCTTCTTTTTGGAGACGTTTCCTGACTCTCACAGCTGGAGTCTACTCCCCTACCCATGCGTGGAACCTAACCTAGTGTGGGCAAGGGAGGTTTATTCAACAGCTGGTGTAGGTTTTGCATATGTGAAACTGAATTATGGCGAGCACTGCACTGGCTTCCAGCATGAACTCTAAGAGGCAAAGAAAGCAGACGAAAGGACAGTAAGGGGACAAGGGGTGGGGGGAGCGTTCCAGATCACTGTCTGTCTCCCTGTATGGATACGCCTTGGCCTCAATATTTAAGACAACCTCTCTACCCTGCTTTTCCCTCCCTCCTTCCTTTCTTCCTAGCTTTCTCACTATGTGAAACACACTGGCCTCAAACTCAAGAGCTCTGCTTGCCTTTGCCTCTCTTGTGCCGGGATTAAAAGCATGCAGCTCACGCCTGGCTCTTTTTCCTAAGAGGGCTTTCACTATAAACTCCTGGGTCCACCAATCTTCCTGCCTCAGCTGCTTCAGTAGCTGGGACAGTACATATATGCCTCAGTGAGTTTTGTCTCTAAGCTACTTTGAGTTGAAGAGTTGCTGAAGGACATTAAGAAAAGGGGAAAACGGGGTTATAAAGTATAAAAGAAATAATCTTACTGAAGAAAGGCAAAAGTACAGACAAAAATTACTTGGCACCATACTTTACAACTACAGAAGCTATTGCAGATCGTCATCCTTGCCTTAAAGAGAACACATGACACACATTAAGAAATCTGACCTTCGTCTCCTCTGTCCTCACGGCATCCAACAAATGGTGCAAAAGCTCCTGACTGTCCTGTTGCTGGAACCCTTTAAACCGAGGAGCCCTAGGGTGTCAAAACAAAAGCAACAAAGAGAAGAGGAACAATCATTCCACAGATGACCAGTAACATGCCAGTCTCCCTTAAGATCACTTTGATAAATTAAGGATCAGTTTACCTCTTTCCAATTGATCAGACAAAATGCCCTTCCTGTTCCAGTGCAAATGAGCCCTGGGCAGGTACTTACCTTCCATCGGGCATGACAGACACAGTGCAATAGTTTTCACACTTTAACTCCCTGTCCCCAAACAATCCCACTGAGATGTGCTTTCTTCTCAAGCTGCTAATGAGGGACCTGTTGTGGAATAATCTTTTCGTACATTGTGAAGATGTGTCATTCTGATTGGTTTAATAAAAAGCTGAGTGGCCAATGGCTGGGCAGGATTTTCAGGCAATGCTGGAAAGAAGGAAGGGGTCACATGCCCGATAAAGGGGAAGCAGCCTGGCAGTACAGAGTAAAGGTAATAAAGCACAAGACAAAAATTAGGGTTAAGTATTGAGAGCTAGTCAATAACAAACCTAAGTGATTGGCCGAGCTTTTATAATTAATAATGTTTCCGTGTCATTATTGAGGAGCTGGCAGTCCCATCCAAAGAGTCTGACTACAGGCACCAGAAGAGACATTAAAATAATATGCAATGTCATACAGCCAGCAAGAGAAACAACAATCAAATCCAAGCCTCTGTAATTTATCTTTTTACCTTAAAGAATAAAAAGATTACGGTACATTCTGTATCTTAATATAAATCTTCATTTGCTTTTAATCTTAGAAGAAATACAGACACACATTTGCAGGATGTATCTCAATATAACTGCACATTGATAAGTATGTGCATATATTCCTTATAAGAATTTAATAATTAGATTTCCTGTGTGCCCGAATGAGATAGTTAAGTACTGAGCACAGGGACAGTAGTAGCAAATATTAGTTGATTCTGGTAACTTTTAAAGTCTGTAAAAGAGCAGTGCTGGGAAGCACAGAGGGGAGGGAGAACTAGGAACAAAAATGAGGAAGGGTGAATACGCAAAGAACTAAATCAAGCAAGCCATGAACTGAGAAAGCTACAGAAAAGATAGCAAGAGTTCCAATTAGCTTTACTTCAAATACATTTGATAGAACTGGCCAAAATTTACTACTAATGTTCTGAGAATGTCCAGTAGAGCTCAGCATCAAGAGCACTTGCTGCTCTTGCAAGTCTGGCTCTCAGCACCCACATCCCAGGCTCACCAGCAGTTCAACTGTCCTCCTCTGACCTCCAAGGGCACCAGGCACACAGGTGGTGCACACACATGCGTGCAGGCAAACACTCAGACACACATCTTTTAAAAATATTTAAAAAATACTAACAGGCTATGCTCACAAGGTATATAAAACATAAGTCAACTTTGTGTTTGCACTTGAACCCTTTCAAGAAGGCAATATAAGAAAATGATCCCAAATATGAACAAACCTGAAGTCTAAAACATTTCTGCTCTAAGCATGTCAGGTGAGATGTATTAAACCTATAGTAGCAAATCCTGAAGAACAGGGTAGACAGGAATCTGAATTTTCATCCAAGAGAACTCAACTATTTTAACATAGTTTGGGATTTTATAAGTCTTAACAAAAGAAAAAACATAAAAACTAATGAATTTACTTTGGCAGAATTAAATTTCTAAAGCATACAGTGCCCCAAAACTATTTAACTTTATGAGGCAGTCGGATCTCAGTCTTTTCTGGTTTTCAGGCATTAATGAAGTGCTAAGTGCCAAATAAATGAAACATGCCAAACCCTCTATATTTAGGGCTAGTTTAAGTTTAAACAAAATTTGAAGTCTGTAGATACTATAAAATGTAAGTCCCTACTTAAAGAACTTTCTTCCTTCATACCTCAGTAACTGATTGGACTAGCTTACGAGATCCATGAGAACATGGTCAGTTTTAATGTTACATACAGTAACTGACGTAATCAAACTCAATGTTTCAGAAAGAGACACTGAATATTTTAGCAATGTTGGGTAAGAGCCTCAGATCATGAGGAATTGTGTCAGGCTGCATTTGGCAATAGCACCAAGCTATAAAGAACTGTTTATCAAACCAGAACTGGTGGCCCACACCTTTAATCCCAGTACTAGAGAGACACAGGCAGATGAATCTACAGAATGGTCTATAGTGTGGTCTAGAGAATGAGTTGTACGACAGCCAGAGCTACATAGTGAGAACCTGTCTCAAACCAACCAACCAACCCCAACCAACCAACCAACCAACCCCAATCAACCAACCAACCAACCCCAATCAACCAACCAACCAACCAACCAACCAACCCCAATCAACCAACCAACCAACCAACCAACCAACCAACCCCAACCAACCAACACCAACCAACCAACCAACCAACCCCAATCAACCAACCAACCAACCAACCAACCAACCCCAATCAACCAACCAACCAACCAACCAACCAACCCCAACCAACCAACACCAACCAACCAACCAACCAACCCCAATCAACCAACCAACCAACCCCAATCAACCAACCAACCAACCCCAATCAACCAACCAACCAACCAACCAACCCCAACCAACCAACCAAGCCTGTTTGAAACCACACACACCCCCTCTCTAAATGCACACAACCTTCATACCAAGGAAAGCCCAAGGCCCTCACTGATCCAGGCAGTTGAGAATGAGTTTGTTTCTCTGCCCCAGGAACCTTCTAGGGTCTGTCCTTCCTCCATCAAAGGGGTCCTTCCTTTGGGAGCACAGGCTCCTGTGAGTTAAACAGTCACTGGTTTCAACCCGCTATCTCTGGTCTGTCCACTGTGTCTGTGAGCTGTACAAACCCGGGGGACGGAAACTGGAGTCCTTTGATTTTATTGGCTCCAGGTACACCCAGCCTGATCGCCATCCTCTGCTCTCCTTCCCACTCATCTTCCTCTGGCCTCTTTCTCCTGGACTCTGACTTCCGCGCTGAGAGGCCTCTCACCATTTTCTCACTGCATCCACACACCCAGATTCTACAGGACAAGGCAGAACTCTGAGCAGACCCCAGAAGGTCCAGGAGCTTCTCGTTCCTCCATATCACAAAGTCTCAGGGTTCCAGGGACCTCCCAGGTATAATTAATTTCTGACACCCACCCCCATCCCTAGTCTTACGAGCATGGAGGCGTCCCCTTACTTTCATTTTCTTTTCTCTAGACCTGGAGAATGCCCCAAGCAGCAGACAAAGCTCTCAACCAGCTCTGCTTGCCATTACAAATTTAAACCAAATCTTCAAAATGGGCTCTAAATTATCTATCCCAAAAGACTCTCTTGGCTTGTCTCCAAAGTATTCTTAAAATTTTCTGTATCAAAGAGCTCCAGCCCACGAAACTCATTAGATTACCCACTCAAATCTAGCCACAATACTACCTTGATAATAAATGACCATTTCTCACCCCAATTTAGAACTTTCAATTTTGACATTTTGTTTGTTTGATTTTGTTTTTCAAGAGACAGGGTTTCTCTGTATTGTTTTGGAGCCTGTCCTAGCACTAGCTCTGTAGATAGGCTGGTCTCAAACTCACAAAGATCTGCTTGCCTCTGCCTCCCAAGTGCTGGGATTAAAGGCGTGTACTACCAATACCTGGCTTCAATTTTGACATTCTTACAGACCTAGACAATATTCTCAAATGAAATACCAAGTAGTCCAAGGTACCCTATTGTCGTTTGAATAGGAATAGCACCCATAGGCTTATATATTTGAATGCCTGGACATTAGGGAGTGGCGCTACTTGACAGAGACTAGGTACGGCCTTGCTGGAATGGGTGCCCTTGTTGCTGTGCGTCTCTGGAGGTGGACTCTGGGGTTTCAAAAGCCTAAGCCAGGCCCAGTAGTGCTCCCTCTCCTCTGCTCTCCTCTCCTCTGCTCCCCTTCTCCCTCCCCCTCCTCTCCCTTCCCCCCTCCCCCCCTCTTTCCTGATCTAGCTGTAGAATTCTCAACGTCTCCAGCACCATGTAAGCCCACATGCTGCCATGCTCCCTACCATGACAACAAGGGCTTAAATCTTGGAAACTACAAATTTTATGAAACTTGATTTGAAGACCAGCCTGGCCTGAACTCATGGACATTCACCTACCTCTGCCTCCTGAAAAGAAGCTTTTTTTTTTTTTTTTTTTAACTATCCTCCTACACAATCCCCTCAGTCCCTGTTGCCTTCATCTGAAGTATGTGTATGTACTAAACACACAGCACTACACAAATATATATTTACCCAGCATTACACAAACACACTAACCCAGCATTACACAAACATACTCCCCACACACTTCCTATACACACTCACCCACACTTCCCACACACACTCACCCACACTTCCCACACACACTCACCCAGCACTAGACAAATACAAACACCTGGATGGTTTTGCCCCAAGGGATTTCAAGACAGCCCCCATTACTTTGACCTCACAAAAGGAACTCACCAACCTAGATTTACCCTCTAGTTTTGTTCTCCAGGATGTAGATTTTCTCCTCTTATACAGCCATTCCCCACAGAGTAATCTCCAACACTCCATGAGCCTTCTGTGTTGGCTAGTCTTATGTCAATTTGACACTCAAGCTAGTTATCTGAAAGGAGGGAACCTCAACTGAGAAAATGTCTTCATATAATCCAGCTATAAGGAATTTTCTTCTACTGATTGATGAAGGAATGCCCAGCCCATTGTGGGTGGGGCCACCCCTGTGGGTGGTTCTATAAGAAAGCAGGCTGAGCAAGTCATGGGGGAACAAGCTAGTAAGCAGCACCCCTCCATGGCTTCTACATCAGCTCCTGCCTCCAGGTTCCTACCCTGACTACCTTCAATGATGAATAGCACTATGGAACTGTAAGCCAAATAAACCCTTTCCACCATGGTCATGGTATTTTGCAATAGAAACCCTAACTAAGACACCTTCTTAACTCTCTTGCCTCTTGGGTCTATACAGTCTCCAGAGATAAGACCCAAATATACCAACCATTGGTCACCTATCTGGACCTCTCAATTTCACTAGAAGGGAGAACTATACCCCAAACTAAGATAGAGTAACTCCTTGTCTACTCATCCCACAAACTGAAGGCAAATTGTTTATATTATTAGGCTTTTCTAATTCCTTTTGAATATAGATTCCCAAATTCTCCCTTGCAACTCAGCCTCTTAATGAAGCCACTAACATGCTCTTCCCTCAATCCATCCTTTCTCCTATAAAACAACTGAAATCTACTCATTCCTTCGCCTCTATTAGCACTTCCAGATCCAAACAAGAATTTGTCTCTTTTTAAATGTTAACCAAGGAATACCATGGCAAAAGTCCCACAGCCTATTTCTTAATCAGCTAGACATGGTCACTAGAGACTGGCCACTCTCCCTCCAGAGCATGGCTATGGAGGTTATTACCTGAGGTAAACAAACAAAATCTTACTTCACAGCCCCCTAACACTGCACACTCACTCAAGGACCTAATCAGTCACCATACTTTCCTAACCAATCCCAATCCATGGTACAGCTTTTCCATGCTTGCTTATTAGATCCTAACCTTGTATATGAGCCACACTCACTCCTCAACCCCAAAACACACCTCCCCTGTAGCCCTCCATGTCTGCACATCCCCTTCACTTTTTCTCTGAGACACCTGACTTCTCCTCTAAGTCTTCTGTCCATATTTTCATTATCACCTGCAAACGGTCCCTAATTTGTTTATAAAGGATAGTGCCCTAAAACAAGCCCCGTACACAGCACAATATGCTATACTTCAAGGAGATCCAATTACACCCACAAACCCACACATACTAGAAATTAAATCCCTAAACTCTCACAGAACTTCCAACAGGCAGAACTGATTGCTTTTAACCAGGTTCTCATACCTGCTTCCAACCTTATAGTCAGTATATACATGGACTCTAAATATACTTCAACATCTTATTCCAGAGAGAAAGGGGCTTCCTAAACCAAAAGGGAACATCAATTACTAACTCTCTTTTAACACAGGAACTCCCTGAAGCAGCTCTTGTTTCCACCCAAGCAGCCATTCTCTACTTCAGTGACATGGAATGGAAAAATGACATCTCTCTCTTCCAAATAACAAGGTTGACCAGATGGCCCAACTGACTGTCCTGTCATAACCTAATTCTACTGATAAGAAAACCTCCATTCCCAGAGCCATCTTGTATACACAGATGTTCTTTCCTCACAACTGGAACCTCTCTGACAGCTGGCATCTTGACTTACCTATACTCTGAGTCACCCTTCTAATCAAACTCTTCTCTCCTTTCTCTGTGGTTAATTGCCATTCATCTCCACTGAGGGAATATTTCTAAAAAGACTAACCAAGTCCCGTGAGACCTGTCAAAACACAAATCCTAGCCCCAACTTCTTCCCTCCCCAGTTTCCACTCACCAAATGATAGTTCATTCATCTTCCCTAGATTAGCAATTAGATTTCATTATATTCTAGTCAGGAGACACAAGTACTTACTAATATTTGTAGGTACCATTTCTGGATAGGTTGAGGCCTTCCCAACCACAAATAAGAGGGCACACACTATAGTTTACACACTACTCTCTGAAATCATCCCTTCTGTTCTCCTACATACAGTTAAGACAATAGCCTTGAGTTCATCTCAACTACTCAAACTGCCCCCTAACCCCCACCCACCGGAGATCCCACATCTCTTAGTAGAAAATGGAAAGGATGAATAGGACCATAAATGATTCCTGGCTTCACCTTTTCATGCTCAAAAAGGGTCCACATCCCTAGGTCTCACCAAGCTCAAGACAAGAGAGCTAGGCTTCTAGTTTTCCAGCTCTCACCGTCAGAGAGGCATACTATGCAGGATCAGAAACAAATTGTACCCACTTAGCTCCCAGGCTGTCTCACCAAGTTCCTCCAACAGAGACTACTAGCTTCTACTGCCCAAAGGTAACTGACCAGCCCAGAAGTAACTTCAATGTGCCCCTTCTACCAATGAGATCGAAGCACTTCTCTAGCAGGAAGCAGTTGCCCCCAAACTATGACTCTTCTCCTTTCCCCTTTCTACCCTTCCAGAATTGGGATATGTTGAATAATAGCCTCGGATCATGAGGAAGTATGTCAGGCTGTATTGGGAAATAGCCCCACATAGAGAATTGCTAAGCCCCATACTGACCATTCAGTTCAGAGTCATCTCCAGAAACAATGTGTCCAGGTAGCACAAGTAACTCATCCTGCCAAACTGAGAGAGGGCAAGGCACTGCAAAGGCTCCTCCATCTTGTATTCTTGCTGAGGAGACTAACTAGAAAATAATCTTCTCAGTGGAGAATCCCATAGAAAATTGCCCAACTAGGAACTCAAGACCAAGACGCCCCAGGTAACTTAGCTTCTTGCACAGAACCCCCTCCAGCTAACCACTTACTTTAGCATGTGTTAAACTGCTTGTTCTGAGAAGCCAGACATGGTTTATGCTTTTAAAAACCCCTTGGCCTAAATGTGTGGGGCTAAACTGAGTTACTAAATACACTGTAGTATAGTCCCAGTCAGCAAATAAAGACTGTCAATTGGCTATCAACTGTGTCTGAGTGGTTACTTCTGGTGGGTTTCTCATAACAAAATCCCCCAAACAGCTGTAACTGCCTGGTAGATACAAACATGCATGTGTGTACCTATGTTTTAAGTTTGGCTTTTGTTGCTGTTGTTTTGTTTTTAGAGATAGAGTCTCTCTGTGTGTATGTTTTAAGTTTAATTACTATGCCTAAGAGATCCATGAAACAAAAATGCCTCTAGCCCCTTACCCAAGGATATATACTTCCTGAAATGCCGAAGGCTATTATTTACGGAAGATAAGAAGCCACATGATTTCACTCCCCTAAATGAGTTTGTTTTATCCATCTGTACTGGATATGCTTGATCACATGTAGGTGAGAGGAACCTAGGCAAGATATATATATATATGTATGTATGTATGTATGTATGTATGTATGTATGTGTATATAGATATAGATATAGATATCAGGTTGTATGCTTGTTCTTGACAGGATGTAGGGGGAGGTACACAGGCAGGATATATGCTTGCCCTGATTGGATGTAGGCAGCAGGCAGGAAATATGTTAGGACTTATGCTTGCCCCTGATTGGACCTGATGGGAAATATGGTAGTTTATGGGTTTGCTTTTATAAGCCTCTGCAAATTGTGACTCACTGCCATTTTTCTGGGAACTCTGAATTACACCTGGCCAGAGTCCATCATCCTGGCCAGTTTTTAATTAAAGCCTGCTTCAAATTTGGCTTGAAAATTGTGGTAGTGGCAGGACATTGGTGACACATGCCTTTAATCCCAGCACTTGGGAGGCAGAGGCAGGTGGACCTCTATGAGTTCTAGGCCTGTCTGGCCTCCAGGGTGAGTTCCAGGACAGCCAGGACTGTTTCAGAGAAAGCCTGTCTTGAGGGAAAAAAAGTGGTAGTGGTCTTATTCTCGACCAGTGAGATTAACAGTATGTTCCTCAGCTCCTCTGAAAGAGCTTAACTTTCACGCCTTGGAAAGGTTGGGGCCAGGCCCCCTCACTGTTTCAGTAAAGCAGTCTCCGCCTGTTGAGATGGAGTCATCTGCGTCTCTGCTTTAGTTTTCTTACAGACACAAAGTCTGGTAAATCCTTTATGGCATCTGTTTATTCCCAGGCATATGAAGATTTTGTTTTTAAACAAGTGCTAATATCTGCAGAAATCCACATAAGCTCTGATGGCTCAAAGCTCACCTGTAAAATGAAGAGGCTAAGAGTCTGAGAACGCAGTTTGGTTGGTGGGAGGTCCTCCTAGCTCACATGAGATACCAGCAAAAGGGGCTTACTCTGTCCATCTTACAGTTGGGCAACAGTCCCACGCCACGAAGAATTGCTTAGCCCCGCCTAACCATTCAGCTCCACCCCCAGAAACACTATGTCCCGGTAGCATGAGCAACTTAGCCCGTCAAAACACAAAACAGCTGTGTCCTCATAGACACGGACGTACCTACCATTACATTAGAGCCTTGAGCCTCAGTTTCGCTGCCCCCATACTAGGTATGCTGCCTGATTTCTGAGTCTCCATTTCCTAACACATAACATGGGAATCAACAAGCACTTCTAAAGATGATGGTGACAATTTGTATAAAGCACACAGACATGGCCTGGCAGATGTTGCTTCTTTGTCTTGGCAGTCTGGGCAGGAACCAACACAGCAGAGCAGGAATAAAACCCTTGGTAAGTGGAAAGGCACGGACACATCAGGACTCTGTGACCTCACTGTTCATAGTAAGAAAACAGATGCACTCACTTCTGGCAGAGTTGGTTGAAAAGAACTTTAGGGGAAAGTGGTCCTTTTTCAGCCTCTTTCATGCTGTGAAGAAACAGGAACAAGGCTGAAGTCAACGGTCCAGGGCTTGAAAGTTCCACCACTAACGGATCCTTTGAAAACATGAGCAATGCTACGTCAGAAATACATAATTTTTAAACAAAATATTATCAAGAATCTTAAAGCTATACCTTATTTAAATGATAGAAACTAAATTGTCTCAAGTGTATTAAGTCCTTCATGTGTAAAACATTTAAAATAGAAAACAGGATCAAATGCTGTAACTGCCCTAGTAGAATCACAGGCATTCTAAAGAGACTCGAGTTACTCAATTTGACTATATTGCAGTTGGAACAACGAACCCCAAAGAACAGAGAATTTCCCCAGAAATCTCATGCTGGGAGATAGGAATCGTGCCAGACAGAGGGGGAACTTGATTTCAAACAGTTCTAATCCCCTGCCAGACCCCTTTACAGGATGAGACAGGAGCCCTAGAATATCCCAGGTCTTCTGTTTAAACTTCCCTCACTTCAAAGGTGGACTTCAGGGTTTGCTGGATCCCTTCTGCTCCAAATGTGGTCACACAGAATAATTCTTATTATTTTTTTTTTTTTAAAGTTGGTGTATTGAGGAGGACAACCAGCCAGACTTGACTTGGGGCAAAAGTTGTAAGTTGTAATCCCACCCCAAGGTTGATAACAATACCTTGCTTAAAAAATACAAAACAAAACAAACATACAAAAAACACATAGTATTTTCAATATCTTCTGCCTTTTACTTAACGAAACCACAAGCCTGAGTGAAATCACCAATCCTAGGTTGGAACAACCTGTCTCTTGATGTGCTTTTCTGCAATCAAGATTATAAATATACTTGGTATTTGTACAAACAAAGTCACAAATAAACACAAATTTTATGCCAGAACGTCACCTTACTACAAAATCTGGACTTTGGTTGGGTAATCTGGCATAGAACCTAAAGAAATGAGGATTTACTCTAGACACAAGCCATCAGCAGACAGAAACTCCACCAGACTGCCTCAGCAAGTCTAATCCATGGAGGGCAGAGAGGCGTGAGGTTAAACTTTCTCAAGTGTCGTTCACTCTCATGCTAGCCAGTGGAAACGACCTTATTTTGTTCTTATTTTGTCTCAGGCTCGGAGCCCTAGCCCGAGGTTGCCCTACTGTGAGACTGAAGGACGTGGCGGTGGGTGTTACGGGCCAGGTTCTGACTGTCAGCCATTGCTCTTCTTGCTACTGTCTTTCTTTCTCATTCGCTTACAATTCCAACATCAGACTAGACTTTTAACAACCTTTATATGAAGAGCCTGTGAGATGGCTGTCAAGCCCAATGGCCTGAGTTCAATCCCCAGGAGCCACTCTGGAGAGAAGAGAACCCCACAAGTTGCCCTCTGACTGCACATCCATATCATGGCAGACATGCACATATACACAAAATCAATAAACTATTAATAAAAGTACTTTAAACCAAGAGGCTGGAGAGGCTCAAAGATTAAGAGCACTGGCTGTTCTTCCACAGGTCCTGAGTTCAATTCTTGGCAACCACTTGGTGGCTCACAACCATTTGTAACGAGATCTGGCGCCCTCTTCTGGCCTGCAGACACACATGCTGACAGAATACTATATACATAATAAATAATAAGTCTTAAAAAAACAACGACAACAACAACAACAAACTTTAAACCAGCCTGTCAGTGGTGGCACATGCCTTCAATCCTAACATTCGGGAGGTAGAGGTAGGCATATTTCTGAGTTCAAGGCCATCCTGGTCTACAGAAAAGCAAGGGTTACACAGTGATACACTGTCTCAAAACAAACAAAATTAAGCCCTCAGATATTAAATACTTAAATCTAATTTTTAAAGAACAGCAATGACAACAAACCCTAATTTTTTTTAAAATCACTGTTAGCTAAGACAAGACCTAGACATTTTGCTCAATAAAAGTTCTGACTCTTTTTTTCCAGACTGTGTAAATAAAAACAGCCTCATTAAAAAAAAAAAAAAGAAAACGGCCTATAATGTTTCTGAACCATAGCAAACCTTACAGCTACAATTTCTGAAAATTTATCTATTTATTTCTACAAGACACTTTTAAATTATGTTTTAAGCCCCAAGACTACAGCCCATTTGGTAGCTTAGAGAAACAGAAAAGAAATATTTTGGAAAAGGCTATTATGTTTCTGTGGCTGTTACACTTGCTACTCACCAGCTGCAGAGCAGATGAAAGAGAAATCTTGAGTTTGGTGCTGTCCTCTTTTATCTCGTTCATCAGTTCAAAGAGAACGTGAGTCTGCGCCAAGTTCTAGACAATAGAGTCAAGCGTCCATTCAGTGTGTTCTGACATGATGATGTCAGTGCTCTGCTTGGCCAGTGTGTTCTGACATGATGACGTCAGTGCTCTGCTTGGTCAGTGTGTTCTGACATGATGACGTCAGTGCTCTGCTTGGCCAGTGTGTTCTGACATGATGACGTCAGTGCTCTCTGCTTGGCCAGTGTGTTCTGACATGATGACGTCAGTGCTCTCTGTTTGGCCAGTGTGTTCTGACATGATGACGTCAGTGCTCTCTGCTTGGTCAGTGTGTTCTGACATGATGACGTCAGTGCTCTCTGTTTGGTCAGTGTGTTCTGACATGATGACGTCAGTGCTCTCTGTTTGGCCAGTGTGTTCTGACATGATGACGTCAGTGCTCTCTGCTTGGTCAGTGTGTTCTGACATGATGACGTCAGTGCTCTCTGCTTGGTCAGTGTGTTCTGACAAGATGACGTCAGTGCTCTGTTTGGCCAGTGTGTTCTGACATGATGACGTCAGTGCTCTCTGCTTGGTCAGTGTGTTCTGACATGATGACGTCAGTGCTCTCTGCTTGGCCAGTGTGTTCTGACATGATGACGTCAGTGCTCTCTGCTTGGTCAGTGTGTTCTGACATGATGACGTCAGTGCTCTCTGCTTGGTCAGTGTGTTCTGACATGATGACGTCAGTGCTCTCTGCTTGGTCAGTGTGTTCTGACATGATGACGTCAGTGCTCTCTGCTTGGTCAGTGTGTTCTGACATGATGATGTCAGTGCTCTGCTTGGCCAGTGTGTTCTGACATGATGACGTCAGTGCTCTGCTTGGTCAGTGTGTTCTGACATGATGACGTCAGTGCTCTCCGCTAGGTTAGTGTGTTCTGACATGATGACGTCAGTGCTCTGCTTGGTCAGTGTGTTCTGACATGATGACGTCAGTGCTCTGCTTGGTCAGTGTGTTCTGACATGATGACGTCAGTGCTCTGCTTGGCCAGTGTGTTCTGACATGATGACGTCAGTGCTCTGCTTGGTCAGTGTGTTCTGACATGATGACGTCAGTGCTCTCCGCTAGGTTAGTGTGTTCTGACATGATGACGTCAGTGCTCTGCTTGGTCAGTGTGTTCTGACATGATGACGTCAGTGCTCTCCGCTAGGTTAGTGTGTTCTGACATGATGACGTCAGTGCTCTGCTTGGCCAGTGTGTTCTGACATGATGACGTCAGTGCTCTGCTTGGTCAGTGTGTTCTGACATGATGACGTCAGTGCTCTCCGCTAGGTTAGTGTGTTCTGACATGATGACGTCAGTGCTCTGCTTGGTCAGTGTGTTCTGACATGATGACGTCAGTGCTCTGCTTGGCCAGTGTGTTCTGACATGATGACGTCAGTGCTCTCTGTTTGGCCAGTGTGTTCTGACATGATGACGTCAGTGCTCTCTGCTTGGTCAGTGTGTTCTGACATGATGACGTCAGTGCTCTCTGCTTGGTCAGTGTGTTCTGACATGATGACGTCAGTGCTCTCTGCTTGGTCAGTGTGTTCTGACATGATGACGTCAGTGCTCTCTGCTTGGTCAGTGTGTTCTGACATGATGACGTCAGTGCTCTCTGCTTGGTCAGTGTGTTCTGACATGATGACGTCAGTGCTCTCTGCTTGGCCAGTGTGTTCTGACATGATGACGTCAGTGCTCTCTGCTTGGTCAGTGTGTTCTGACATGATGACGTCAGTGCTCTCTGTTTGGCCAGTGTGTTCTGACATGATGACGTCAGTGCTCTCTGCTTGGTCAGTGTGTTCTGACATGATGACGTCAGTGCTCTCTGCTTGGTCAGTGTGTTCTGACATGATGACGTCAGTGCTCTCTGCTTGGTCAGTGTGTTCTGACATGATGACGTCAGTGCTCTCTGCTTGGCCAGTGTGTTCTGACATGATGACGTCAGTGCTCTCTGCTTGGTCAGTGTGTTCTGACATGATGACGTCAGTGCTCTCTGTTTGGCCAGTGTGTTCTGACATGATGACGTCAGTGCTCTCTGCTTGGTCAGTGTGTTCTGACATGATGACGTCAGTGCTCTCTGCTTGGTCAGTGTGTTCTGACATGATGACGTCAGTGCTCTCTGCTTGGCCAGTGTGTTCTGACATGATGACGTCAGTGCTCTCTGCTTGGTCAGTGTGTTCTGACATGATGACGTCAGTGCTCTCTGCTTGGTCAGTGTGTTCTGACGTGATGATGTTCGTGCTCTCAAAGCTCTCAATCTCATCCAGCACAGCAAAACATGTCTACTTAAAATCTTAAAGACGTAACTGAATGCACTTTATGTTTTCTGCCAGTATGACTAATGAAGCTATGAAACGACAGACTTCCAAGTAGCACTGTTGAGTACACATATGGAAATGACCAACAACTGCCCCAAACAAAAAACAGAAAGCACTTTCTAGAATAACACCTTAGAGTCACTGGGCAGTCTACACTATAGGTGCTTGTAAGCTCACATTAACTGATTCAAATAATTATTTCCAGTTTATAAATCATTCTGACAACTTACCTGAATGACTGCATTAAAAAAGCAAGTATTTCCTAGATTTGTAATTCCTTTAACAGATGGCACACAGCTGCCTTTTCTCCCTTTCTTTATTCCCCCGGTTTCACGTTTTTCTTCACAAAGTTTTATGATTCTAGAAAATGCACCTATGAAATATAAGTTACAGAAAACTTACATGAGATGTAAAATTAAATGTGTCACTTGACAATTCAAATATATCATTTAAAATCAAATAAGACTGAATCTTTGAATTAGTGTTCCTGTAGGACAAGACCACAAACATAGTATCTTTTGTTTTATATTTTGTTATTGAATTAAACTCATTTTAATATAGCTATCTGTACCTTTACATCATGT
Organism: Cricetiscus sungorus; assembly: GCA_030556225.1. Classification (NCBI taxonomy): domain Eukaryota; kingdom Metazoa; phylum Chordata; class Mammalia; order Rodentia; family Cricetidae; genus Cricetiscus; species Cricetiscus sungorus. Next base: position 29,478,601 of record JANBXA010000114.1, on the reverse strand, counting down.
TATAGAATAATTTCCTGATGAGTTTAAAAGCTTAAAGTGAAAACAGAAAAGATTTTCCTTCTGAATACAATTCCCCACAAGTAAAGAAATGAGTGCTTAAAGACAAACTATGCCAAGGCTTGGGTAGGCAAGGTGAGAAATGAGCTTAAAAACTGTTCTTCCACCAAAGAATAAGGAAGGGCTCAGAATTGGGCCACGGGAGGTAGGATGATCAGAGATTCAAGGCCATCTTCAGCTACAAATAGAGTTTAAGTCAGCCTGGGCTACAAACCAACCAGCCACCAGCTTCAGGTGGCTCCATACATCAATCAGTCCACGATGACAAATTGGGTATCAAAGTAAGTAAGGGTAGTAAAATAGATGATTAGAGAATGAATGCATATTGATAATAATTTTTATGAGATTAAATGGTGAGAGGAAATTTTTTAAATTTAAAAATATTTAATGTGTATTGGTATTTTGCCTGCATGCCTAATGCCCACAAAGGCCAAAGGCGGCGTTGCATCCCTGGGAATGCAGTTGGGGGTGGCTGTGAGCCACCGCGTGCCAGGGGCAATCAAGCACAGGCCCTCTGAAAGAGCAGTAAGAGCTCCTAACTGCTGAACCATCTCTTCAGCTCCACGAGGGAAAACTTTCCTTTCTTTTTGAGACAGGGTCTCACTCTGTAGTCCTGGCTGCCCTGGAACTTTTTCTGTAGACCAGGCTAGCTTCTAACTCACAGAGATTCACCTGCCTCTGCCTCCTGAATGATGGAAACTAAAGGAAAACACCATAGCACCAGAGGGAAAACTTCCCATGAAAAGATGACAACTAGGGAACAGAAGAAAGGACCAGGCCAGGAAACTACCACCTTATGGTGATGCCCTTTGTTTGGTAAAACGGGTAACTTTCCTATGTGTTTGAAATTTTAAGAGTTGAAACAGTTAATAGGATCACAGTATACTACAAAAAGTACAATATCTAATAAACCTGAGTGCCATGTTTTGTACTTGACAATTTAGATGATAACCAGTATAGATCTGAAAATTGTACTTTAATTTTGTTTATTTGTTTTTGAGACAGGGTCTATGTAGCTGTGTTTGGCCTAGAACTTGCTATGTAGACAAGGTTGGTTTTGAGCTTGCCTCAGCCTCCCCAGTCCTGGAATTAAAGTTAAGTAACGCCACACCCACTTGAAAATCACATTATTAGTTTGTGTTCAATGGCAATGTAAGCATGAAGAACAATTCCTAACATTTATGAACTGACATGCTGCTCTTACCTACATTAATAGCTGACTGTGAATCCGAATCATCATACTGTGGATGTAGCTTACTTCATTGACTGTTTGCCTAGCATTCAGGAAGCCCCAGCTTTGTTCCCTGTAACACAGAGCACCAGGCTGGTGGCATATGCAAGTAATCCCAGCATGTGGAAGGTAGAAGCAGGAAAATCAGAGATTCGAGGTCACCCTCAACTACCAGTGAATTTGAGACCAGCCTGGGCTACATAAGACCCTGTCTTAAAAACAGACATACATTTATAGTCATCCTTGATACCCACAGGACATCTCCCCCAGAACACAGATACTCCAATCCATCATGTACATTTTAGGAATTCATCAGGCATAAAAAAAACTCGACTTCTGCTAGAGTTGTTGTCTGATCTTGTGGATACTCACTGACAGTGGGTTATTTCTTTTATTCACGTATATATGTTATATAATAATGGGTTTCATTGTGACATACATTTTCATGTACTAATATGTCTTTGCATTACTTACCTCCTTTGTTATATTCTTGGTTTCCGCCTACTCTTGCTGATCCCTGCTTCCCAGCTAATCCTGTTTCTATGTCCCATGGTTGTTGTGGTGTTTTGGTGACCCATTTTTTAGTGTTTCATACAAGATCCCAGGTGAGGGACCATTTACAAAAGCTATGGCTCCATACAAGTGGCTATGCGCAAAAGACCCTCCTTTCTCTAACATTCTTGGTAAATGCTGTTCTGATATGTAACATATCTGAGACAAGGGTTCACACAGCTTACCTGGGCGTGAGCCTCCTGCTTCTTCCTCCAGAGTTACAAACAATTACCAACATGCTGGGCTGTATTAAGTGCTAGGGACTGAACCAAGGACTTGTATGTCCTAGTCAAGCATCCTTTCAACTGAGCTACACACCATCCCTATTCATTTACCTTTCTACACACAAAAAACCAAATGGTTGGGAGAAATAAGCTACAGAAAGTAACTACAAGTAAGTGCACAAATCCACTTGGAAAAAATAATCCTAGAAATAAATGACATTAAAATTCTTTTGATATACACTTTGAGTATCTCTGTACCTCATCCGTCCATTACTTTTTAAAACATCTGGGACGACATCCCAAAGTAAACAATGTTCATAAGACCATCTGCCCAAAACTGCGGGCAAGAAAAAAAAGCATAAACATATGGAAAAACAGATTTTCCCTCCCCTTCAGCAGTGAGGAATGACAAATGTCAAATCTGGAGCTAGCCACGCTTCACTGTGCGATGCTTCGAAGTGCCACCTGGCTCTCCGTGCACAGCCACCAAATATGGACCCCACTGCCAGAAAGAACATGCCCACAGGGCAGCAGCAATAAACACAGCCGATTTCATGGTTAAATGGCCACTTCACACAAGTGGCCTGCATCTGTTTGCTCACTTTTACAGCAACTCTATGAGAAAATACCCAAGATTAACTAACAAGGCTATTAGGCTTGTGTATTAAATACGTCAGGTAATTGAACCAGAAGACACACCAGTATTTTCTTTTCTGAAAGCTACTTTTTTATTTAAAGTAATAGGGAAAGTTTTCCGATACAGAAAAATTTAAGTCCAGGTATTATATGAACCACTATTTATATTTATATGGAATACTTATGATTTATAACCAAAAGGTATAGAGCTGGTACATGAAACCTTGAATTTATGGTATTATCTCAGCAGAATTTTCAGATCCAAGAATACATTTGTACATTTATTCACTAACGAACTGACTGCTGAGAGCAAAGACTCTAGTTTAAAATGGGGGTGTCTGAATTAGTCAAATATTTTACTACTAAAGGTATGTGTGGTTTTGTTACAAGGTCTAGTTTATGTGCTATTGGGGCCTGAACCCGTGGTTTCAACCCCTAGGCAAGTCTAAGCGAGCATGCTAGAAAATGAGTTACACCACAGCCCCTCCACCTCCTTTATAAACACAGAACCAAAATATCCTGAAGACTAAACTCCAAGGACTTTTTTTTTTTTTTTTTTTGGAAGACAAAGCAGCTACCAAAAAAAAAAAAAAAAAAAAAATTAAAAAACATACAATTTTCTATTACTGTTCATTTATTTACCTTGTTTTAACCGCCCCCCACACACACACACACAAATGGTGCCCATTATTAGAAAGGGTAAGTTCAGGCCTTCAAGGTTATTTTTTAAAAGCATATTCTATCTACAATATCATCATATATTCCTTCACATTAGATTATATAGAATGAGCGTACACAGAATGGATGGCGGACATTCTAGCTTTCCATTTATTTCTTGTTTTTGGTTGCTGTGCTGTGGACTGGACCATTACACTTGTACCTCTATCGACACTTCTTAGAGATTCTTAAATAATAGTTTGAGACAGGGTTTCTCTGTGTTGCAGCCCTATATGTCCTGGAACTCACTGTAGATCAGGCTGTCCTGAACTCACAGAGATTCACCTGCCTCTGCCTCCTGAGTGCTGCTGCCACGTAGCAAACACCACCTCCCACACACCCCGTGTAGCCCTGTATGTCTCCTTATGGCTCTTTCTATAACCCTGTACCTTACCTCGGATGTCTGTAGTCTACATACACAAAGAGCAGGCGGAGCCAGCCTGGGGGAGCCAGCCAGTAAGTGTCATGCCTCCATGGCCTCTGCATCAGCTCCTGCCTCTAGGATCCTGCCCTGCTTGAGCTCCTGCCCTCACTGCTTTGGATGATGAACTGTTACATGGAACTGTGAGTGAAATAAATTTTCCTCCACAAGCTGCATTTACTCATAGTGTTTCATCACAGCAACAGTAACCCTAAGACAGGCTGGTACCAGGACAAGGCTGTGCCAAACCTAACCAGGATGTTTTGGGGAGGACTGTGGAAAAACTTTTTGGAAATTTGGACTAGAAAAGCCACTGAGTGTTGAGAGCTCAGCAGGCAGTTGTGTGGGATCTTGGAAGCTGAGAGAGTTGAAAGCAATGTAGATGGAGGTCAGACTTGTGAAGTTCCAGAGGAAGCTGGGGTCCTTAAAGACCCTAGCAGGGCTGTTTGCTATTCTGGATTGAGTATCTGGCTAGCTGGGGCTGAGGGGATCAGCTGTGACTAAGAGAGACCAGAACTACTGAAGTAAAACTCTTGCTCTGTTGGGAAAATAGATGCTAGTCAGCGGGAGCTAAGATATTAAAGCAGTGACTGAAAAGAGGCCAGCATCCCTGAAGTGAAATGTTCTGAAGTGCTTTTCTTCAGGTTCAGCACAGAGGCTGTGTTCCAGAGGTGGCCAAGCTTGTGCCTTGTGCTGACAGTCAAACTTGGTAGTGTTGGCGTCTCCCAGGTGGTACTGGTGTCGAAGGTATGAAGGCGTCATGGAGAGCGGCTGAGGCTTGGCACTATGAGAGGTCAGACAGACTAAGGGTAAAAGTGCAGCCTCGGTGTCAGTTAAAGGTCCAAGATTAAAGGGTCCTGCAAAGAAGCTGAGGCTTGGCACCATGAAGAGAGCCTGTGAGAGTGATGGTGAAAGTGCAGCCCACTTGCAGCAGAAGATCCAGCAATTTGGAGACGCTGGTACCAGGGGATGAGCACCAAGAAAGCAGCAGTGGAGTGGAGCCAGCTGGAGCTGGGGAGACCGAAGCAGACCAGAGTGACCTATGCCCTTTTGAGGAGCCCGGGAGATTGTCAGTGGATCCCAGATATTAGGTGCTGAGTTATTTGCAGTTGGAGTTTGGTTTTCTTTGTTCAGACTGTGACCGTGTCCTGGTTCTTTCTTCCCTCTTGAAGTAAGAAGGTATTTAACTTTTTTTTTTTTTCCATTTATAGGAGCCCACAGTTGGAAGACACTGGATTTTAAGACTCTGGAGTTTGAGAGAGACTGGCTGTTTTAAAGAGACAGATTTTTAAGGAATGTGGGGCTTTTTAAGTATGGAAGATGCTCTATGTTGTAATGTCAGTATTAATGTGTGATCTTGGGGCTGAAAAAGAAAGAAATCCATGTGGCTTAACAGTAAAGCACCTGTGTGTCAAGCTGAGAAGGGGTCAGTTATGCTGGCTAGTATTTAAGTCAGTTTGATATAAGCTAGAGAGGAGAGAGCTTCAGTGAGAAGTGCCTCCATGGGATGCTCAGCAGGCGAGCCTGCAGGGCATTTCCTCAGTGACTGACTAATATGGAAGGACCATGCCCCTTGTGGGTGGGGCCACCGCAGGGAAGCAGGCTGGCTGAGCAAGGCAGGAAGCTTGCTCCTCTCATGGCCTCTGAATCAGCTCCAGCAGGCAGGTTCCTGCCCTCACTGCTTTTGATATGCAACTATGGGCGACAGCAACCCTCTCCTCTCCAGGTAGCTTCTGGTCCTGGCGTTTTTATTACAGTGACAGTGACCCTAAAACATTTAACCGGGCTGATCTGATGCTCAACACAAAGAGCCTTCTACCTGACACATGCAAGCTCAACAAAACCCCCACAAGCACACAGAGAATCTGCATTTATGGCCGAAGAAAGTGTGTTTACCTTTTTAAAAGGTATTAAACCACCTTCTAAACTTTAGTATGTAAGGTCACAGTATTTTAATCCTCAGTTTCAGAACCTAATCAAACCATTTAATACTGTTTTTTTTTTTTTCAAAAGAAAGAAAGAAAGAACAAACATGGGAGCAGAGAGGACATAAAACACTAAAACAACTTCAGATCTTTGTACTCCGAAAAGCATTAGCATAATGCACTCAACAGTCCATACTTTATTTTCTTTAATCCTAATAAAAACAGCATCCTGCCAGCACTGACATTTTGGAATAAATTTCTCTACAGAGAGCACAGAACTCTCAATCTCCTGTGTAGTTCACAAAACGCAAACCAATATTCATCAGTATGCCACTAAGAATCCCTGCATTTGGTATCTGCATGATACTCTAGTTATACAAGCCTACTGAAGTACACGTGGCTTAATGAACCTTTCAGAGTGCGTGGGTCAGTTAAAAAAACAAACAAAACTGTGAGCAGATTTTAAGTTCAAAGAAAATTGGAGCCAAGCATCCCGTGTCTCCGCACATTCAAAACCTCTCCGTTATCCACATCCACTACCAGAACGGTTCATTTGTTAGGAATGATGAACCTGCATTGACACTTCATTATCGTTCTACATCCATAGTTCACATTAAGTTTTCTCTTGATGGTGTATGTTCCTTTCAGCTGGACAAATACACAATGACAGATAGCCACCCTCATCACACGGGATAGCTTCACGGCCCCAAAAGCCCTCTGTGCTTTGTTTGTTCTTCCCTTCCCACAGGCTCTGCCAACTGTATTCCCTCTTCTTGTTTCCAGGTCTTTGGTCTACTTCTTAACATCTATCTTTCTGGTTGGATCTCGCAAGGCTATGTTTTGCCCTTTTTCAATCTTGTTATCTATGACCTTTTCATTATGCATACGCCAAGTGTGAGCTCCCCACAAACACACAGATTCAAACATCAGATGTGAGATCTACACAGCTGTAAGCATTCTTCTGGGAGCCTGCACTGGATTCATCTCACTTGCTTAATGCAATTACCTAAACCAGTCATGTAGCATTAATGCTAATTTGCCCATTTCTACAGCTGAAAGAAGTTTGAAGAAAAACTTTTTCCACCATAAGCCCTCTAATTTCAAAGTGAAGAATAATCAATTCTCAAAGTTTAATTCCTAGTTAATCATCAGCCTCAGAAACATGTACTTATTTAGTCATATGATAAACGTCACTGATAATAGCTGCCACATCCATTTCTATCTGTCTTATATTACAAGCCAAATAACCTGTCTAAAATACAACACTAACCATTCACTTCTCAACTGAAAACTTAGCAGTGGTTTTTCACGGTCCTAGGGACAAATCCTACAGGTAGGAGGCCCTTACACATCTGCTCCTACTTTCATTCTCACTTCTCACCTTCAGCACCACCAAAACCATCCTTCCTTCTCTATAGGAGCCTTCACCAGCAATGTGTTTCTCCTGCCTCAAATACACATCTTTCACTTTTTCCACATTATAAATAACTTTCCGCTCTTGACTTAGAAAGCTATTCTACCTAAATATTCTTGGCTCTTTTAGTCGAGGTTAGATACCAGTAACCCTCTGTACTTACTGCATCATAACACCACATAAACAAGCAGACAAGAAGTGGTTTCTTTACATCCCTTGTGATACCAAAAGCCTGGCAATGACAGTAACTGGGCAGAACTTCACCTTGAACACCTACTACCTCACACTAGCATCTTGCATAAAGCAGAAACTCAATCATAGAAAAACGTTTGTGAGTAAGATAATTTAGAAACCAATATTCAGAGTTTGGGGAGGATGAAAATGACAAAGAGTTTTCTGTTATTCCCTCAGCAACAACTGTTATGTTCCAGTTCAGTTTAATTCAGCAGGCACTGCTGCCTAGCCAAGTTAGGGGCAGACAAAATGTCAGCTAGAATCCACTCCTTAAAGAATATGTACTTAGGAGAGAACACACACACACACACACACACACACACACACACACACACACACACACACACACACCCTAAGCACCAAGTGCAGTGTGCTTGCTGTTAAGAGTCTAAAGTGTGCTACATAGACAATGTATCTCAAAGCAAAGACAAGGGTGGGGAAAATAAAGTCATTAGGCTGAGCCTCAATGGGTAGGTGAAACTGAAGACAGAAAACAGACACATTATAATATGCCTGAAGACACCTCCTCCTTGGAGACCCAGGGTCCCTAAGGCCAAAGTCCTTTCATAAGCCTAAGATGCTACTTGTCCTAAGGGAATGTGTGCTGTTCATGGCATGGTCATGGCAAGGACTCAATGCCTTGGCTCCATGGAAGTGGTAAAGCCTTCCCTAAGTGAGCGTTCTTCAGGGGTTTGTGTGTGACTGTCCACCACAGCTTCCCACCCCATGCTTACAGCTTGAAGGCTGCTCCTCTACAGAGACTGCTCCTACCGTGGCTAGTTAACCTGAGTCCTTAACCCAGCTGTCTACTATAGACCCTGTTTGCTCACATCAGCTGCCCTTCCTCCCTGTTCAGTAACTACACTGAGCTCCCAGGCTGCTTGGCTTCTCCGCCAGCGCCTGGACCACCCAGCCCCAGGGTTCGTGTCCATGAGACTGTGTGTGCCCTTGCAGCTGCAGTCTGATGGCTGGAGCTGTGCTGGGGCCACCTCTGATACAGAACAAGATGACAGCACAGCTGTTTCTGATGGGTGGTGGTGGCTTGAATCCTACCCTGCTCTGCAGAGTGGACTGTGGGGCAGTCGGGCTACACAGAGAAACCTTGTCTCCAGCCCACCCCAAGTATAAAACAACACTTCTCATTCAACTTTGAAAAGTATGTATCATTCCTGAAAAGTAGTGTTTACGTTTACTGTCATGGAATTATTGGTATTTTTAGTGAACATTCAAACTTTTTAGTTTCACTTCTAACAAAGACTGACAGGCATACCTACATAACCAGAGTTCCTTGAGCTTTGAGCATTTTTCAAAAGTGCAAAGGGACAGTGACATCAAAATCTTAAAACTCAAAGAGCAACTTGCTTTCAGAGGTTCATGGGGAACTAGCCTAGACTTCCTATAAGTGTTAGAAGGAGGCCTTAAAGTGTGGCTTTCTTCTCAGTGATTATTTCTACTTAGTGCAAAATCATAAAAAGAATTTTTTAAATATCATTCTTTCCTACCCAAGGAACAGCAGGCAACTGAGAACATCTGGGAGCGAGAGAGGAGGCCCTCCCCAGGGACAAACACACCAACTGGTTGTCCCATGACAAGTGGTCAGCCCTGAAAACGTACATACAAGTAACATTATAAGGCTCAAAAGGTTATACTTGGGAATATGTATGCAAATACACATACACATTCAATAACAACTTATGAAAAAAGTGGTCATGAACTTGAAGGAGAGCAGGGAGGGGTGTGGGGGGAGGAAAAGGAAAGGGGAAATATAATTAATATACAACCTCAAAGGTGAACAAAAAGAAAAAAATCATTCTTTTCCTCCTACCCAAGCACCTATTATTTTGAATTATGGTATGTGGCATTTTACCTGGATAGAGACTTCACAAATATTACTTAATAACTGCATGATCAGAGGTACCATTCTTCCAAATTCTTTCTTGACAGCAATTCTCATTTACAAAGTACTCATTCCAAAGTACTCTCTTAAAACACACTGAAACTTCTTCATACACAGATTTCTTCCAACAAGGCATGGGGTCTTATTCAAAAGCGAACCTGCCTGAGCTACACTGTAGCTGGAACTTTTGGAAACCATGAATTCAAAACCATCTCACTGTGAAAGTCTCCTTCCTCTTAAACTACCTTGAAGTCCTATTTCCTAGGTGCCGCTCAAGGCTCCTCAAGCACAACTGAGGCTGAGGCTTCCACCACCTCAAGTGTCTTCTTTCGTCTCCATCGGGCCACAACTCATCCTCCGAGAGACCAACTGCAAAGCCAAGCTCACCCCCTCCTGCTTCCTTTCCAAATGAGCACGCCTGCTTATGGGTATCCGGAGGGCTCAGAACACCAATCAGAACTCCCAGTAAAGTCTCGTTATCTTCTTTTTAAAAAATTATTTGCCATTAATTTATTAACGTGTACAAGTGCTTTGCTTCACGTGTGTGCACCACATGTATGCAGTGCCTACAGAGGCCAAAAGAAGACATCAGACCTCCTGGAACTATAGTAACAAGACAGTGTCAGGTGGCGGAGGCGGTGACCGCCTTTATCCCAGCACCCGGTAGGCAGAGGCAGGTGGATCACTGAGTTCAAGGCCAGCCTGGTCCATAGAGTCAGTTCCCAGGACAGCCAAGGATACACAGAGAAACCCTGTCTTAGAAAAAAAACAACTTTCAATGGTTTTTGACTCAACACAGGTCCATAGCAACGGAGCAAGCTGGTCAGATCAAAGCCTCTGACACATGACAATACGGGAGCAAAATTAATCCTTCCCACAAGTTGTTTCTCTCAGCAATGGAAGACTAACATACTCCCTTCCTAATAGTCTTGCTGCAATTAAGTTTTCAAGAAATCTGAAACTGGATGACTATGACACGGGCTTTATTCTTAACCTTAGGGAACCTAAGGTAAGAAATGCAGAAAAAAATGGCTTCCCCATCACTGCTGGCATCAAATGCCTGTATGTGTCCTTATGGCTACAAAGCAAGCACAGTGTGAGGTTCTCGGGAGGCAGCAGACAGGCTGGATTCGGCTGCTGAAGCTCTCAGGGTCCTTCACCCCATCTCTCCTGCTTTCCCTGCTTCAGTGGGAACTGAGCCATGACTGCTATACCTGGCGAAGTAGGAGTCCTTCGCGTGCTTGTCGAGTAAGTTAGATAGAGAAGTAATGAAATCAATGATTTTTTTTTTCTATCCAGAAGCCTGGGCATATATCTCCCCCTCCTCTGGCTTCACCTCTGTAGTGACAGGGAGCTAACAAAGACAACTACATACTGGGTACAATTGAAAACGGTGGGTTTTTTCTGTTGTGCTGTTTGTTTTATATTGTGCAACAACTAAAGGACTGAGGATGTAGTGGAGTGTTTTCCTGCCCTGCACTTTTATCATAACTGTATTTTCCAACCACTTTCCAAGCAGTTCACTCCTTCAAAGGCATCTCAAGGGCCAAGGAGGCAGCTCGGGGTGCGAGGACACAGTCTGTCCCCAGGACCCGCATGGAGAACGGGAAGAATCGATTCCCACAGGCGCCCTGAGTGAGTGAGCAGCCGCACATGCACTGACTCCTCTGAACCCCAAATTAGCAGACTTGCCAGAAAGCACCTTCACCCACTGAGCCACCTCACAGGCCCAAACAGATGTAAATCCTTTGACTTTAAAAAACGGGCCAGCAAGCAGACTGGTGGGCAACTCGGTCCCTGAACAGTGAAGCCCGGCCTACGTCTGAGTAGCGAGGATCAGACAGACTGCAATTACACAACACACAATAGTAGACCACAGTTCCAAAACAGTGTCAGCAGGGGAGGGCCTAGGCCCTGCCCCAAATGATTTGACAGACTGTGATGATCCCTCACGGAAGGCCTCACCTCCCCGCAGAGTGGATGGGGGATGGGACGGGAAGGGTCTGTGGGGGAAATGGGAGGATGGGAAGTAGAGGGAACTGGGATCAATATGTAAATTAAAAAAATATTAGAAGTTAAAAAAAAATGTCAGGAACAAGTCCAGTATTTTCACCAACATTATTTCTAAATCATCAGAAAGTATTACTGTCAAGCTTCACAATACTCCTCAAAATAGAATTCTTCTCCCACGTTTGTCATAAGGAAACCGAGGGGCAGGAGCCCACAGCCGATAGTGTAGAGACTAAATTCAAACTCAGGACTGCTACATGTTACAGCCGATAGTGTAGACTAAATTCAGACTCAGGACTGCTACATGTTACAGCCAATAGTGTAGAGACTAAATTCAGACTCAGGACTGCTACATGTTATAGCTCCCACCAGCTACACACTTCTGTTCTCACATTAGAAACACGCATGCCTAACATGACAGCAACATGAGATTGCTGGTTAGGCATGTGTGGAAGTATGTTACTCAAAGCACAGAATGAGAACAGTCCAGTGAAATCACAGATGTGGTTTGTCTTATATTTGAGGTAGGGTTCTCACATGTCGCCCCGGATGGCTTGGAACACCCTGTGTAGACTGGGGCCCATGAATGCATGGAGAGCTGCCTGCCTCTGCCTCCTGGGTGCAGGCCAAAGGTATTCTTCTTTTTTTTTTTAAATTTTCCCCACCCCAGAGGTATACTTTATGACCTCTTTGTGCAGAGTACGAACTATATTTTAACCCAAATCGCTTTAGTGGATTGCTTAAGTTACCTGTTTGTGTTTTAGAAACATGTTTCTGGAGAAAGTCAACTATCTGAGCCAAAACCTTCTTGTTACACTGTGTCAGTAATTTTTCATTACATTCATAGCACCTGAAAAATACAAAATGCAAGCCAATGTTATGAAAGCACCTTCAATAAATACATAAAAGGTATATACTTAACGACTCTATCTTTAAATTACACAGAAATAGGGAACCCAGACGGGGACAGTTCACACAGAGCCTCACTGTCCAAATTTTGTCTTAAATATGATAGAATGTCACAAGGTTTCAGGCACAGCAGTTATACAGCCCAGTGTGTGTGTGTGTATGTGTGTGTGTGTGAGTATGTAAGTAGATTTTTGTTTGCTTGTTTTGGGCAATATCCAGTACAGAGGAAGCAGAGGCAGGCAGGTCTGTGAGTTCAAGACCACCTGGTTCAGTTCCAGAAAGCCAGATCTATGTACATAGACCTTGCCCCCAAAAATAAGACAGACAACAACAAAGGTAGGGTCTCTGTATAGCATTTGCTGTCCTAGAACTTACAATGTAGACTAGGCTGGCCTGCAACTCACAGAGATCCACCTGCCTCTGTTTCTCAAGTGCTAGGATTAAATGTGCTCATCAGCATACCTGGTTTTTGTTTTAAGTCTTATTTATTTTTATTTTATGTGTGTGAGTATTTGTCCGAATATATGTCTGTGCACCACGGCATGCAGTACCCACAGAGGCCAGAAGAGGGCATCAGATTCCTGGGACTGGAGTTGTGGGTGCTAGAAATTGAATCTGAATCCTCTGGAAGGACAGCCAGTGCTCTTAAATGCTGAGCCATCTCTCCAGCCCTGTAATACACACTTAACCTGTGAACCATTTCTTTAGCTCCCATTTTTGGTCTTTCTGAGACAGGGTTTAGCCTGGAACTCACAATCGCCTGCCTGTTTTTCCCCCAGTGCTGTGATTACAATTGTAAAACACCATACTTGTCGCCAATAATATTTTAAGAACATTACTGTGCAGGTTAGAGAGTCCCCGAACCACCTGAGTGCTTAAAGTACCTTCCTTCTCTTAGAATGCTGGAATTCTACATCAGATCATTACAGAAAATGCAACAAGACAGACTTCTTTATAGGACAAAAAAATGTAAAAGATAAGTAGGTTTGCTGTTGTTTTAATTTAAGCCTTATACTCGTGGGTAAAATTATTTTTCTTGCAGGGCAGTGATGGTGCACACCTTTAATCCCAGCACTCAGGAGGCAGAGGCAGGCAGATCTCTATGAGGCCAGCCTGGTCTACAGAGAAAGTTCCAGGTCAGGCTCAGAAGCTACAAAGAAATCCTGTCTCAAAAATTCCAACAATATATATTTTTTTTCTTAAATTATCCCACAGATTGTGTACAAGAGAAAAATGCACACATTGGTATTACATTTTTGTTTTTACCTTGTAAAGCTCGGTATTTTTAGTTGATAAAGTACTAGTAGAAGTTAACTTACCATATGGTCCAGGAACTCAGGCTAATGACAATACAATGGGACTCAGTCCCAGGGCTCTGGAAATGTCTCAGTGAATGCTGGCTTTCTGAATTTCTACCACATCCCTAAAGATGAACAAAACGTTATCTGTATGATTCACATATAAGTTCCTTTCAAATTGGTCAAATCTTAAATTGTACTTAAGCACAGTTCTGGTTTCAAGCAACAGGAAACAATTTCAAAAGGCAATACAGATTTTTACCAGATTTCAATATGTGTAAAGTAGATTATTAATGTTCAATGTGTATTTACCTTAATGAGCACAGGTGATTGACTTCTCTTTCACTTAGGAAGGCACGCACTCCACGTCCTGTACATTATATCTGTGGGGCACTGAGCATACTGCCAGCCTAGGGTCCCTTCCCCAAACACATATTTCCAAGTCCTCCATCCCAAGCCCACTGGAAGTGGAAACAGGGCAAGTGTGGTAAAATCCCTCACTAGATAGCAAGGGGACAAGTATTACGTGGGAGGAAGAGTTTAGTAAAGTGTCGTACATCTGCAAACAGAAAGGGATGTACTGTTCCTTCCTCAGGAGCGTTGCAGTCTCTGAAGCCAGGACGCTGGAGACGACACAGTAAAGCAACAGAAGGTCTCTTTCTCTTGAATTAATTGCTAGCTCGGAAGCAACTTGATTTCTGTATTTAATTATTTATTTTATTTATTATTTTTGGTTATTTGAGACAGAGTTTCTCCTAGTAGGCCCGGCTGTCCTATAAGTAACTCTGTAGACCAGGCTGGCTTTGAACTCAGAGATCTACCTGCCCCTGTCTCCTGAGTACTGGATTAAAGGCATGCTCCACCACTTTTTATTTCAGTGGAAAATCCCTTTATTACGGGTGGTGAGATGGTTCAGTGAGTAAAGATATCTTCTGATATCCACAAATGTGTTGTGGCATGCCAGCACTCACACACACAAGATAAATTAATAATAGCAGTAATAAAAAGGGATGGAAAAGGGAATCCAAAGAGTTAGATACATTTGCTAAAATTTAGAAAAAAAAAAAATAAAAAACGACAAAATTGGTCCAGATATGAGAACAAGTACATTAGATTCCCTTTCAAGCTATTTTTGAACTACACATGATCACTTTCTAAACACAGTGTATATTTACTTAATCCTAATCATTCCTAAATCTACCTTGGCGCAACAATCTAAACACGAGATGAATCTATTAGGGCCTGTATCAGGGGAAGTCCAACGCACAGGAGGCGTTTTAAAGATAGAAGACACCTTTCTTACCTGAGAGCCACACTTGAGGCACAGCCACACGTCGGAAGGGAGCACGGGCTGTCCATCACAGAATCTTCTCTCTTTCAAACACTCCCAACAGACGGACCACAGACTCTCAGCTACTGCCTTCTTCACATGAATCACACTGACAGCATAGCTGACGTGCTGGCATGTTGAACCTACTGAAGAATGCGGGGCAAAGTGAAAACATTTCCTCTGCTAGGCGGGAACGCTACTGTCAGCAAGAGTGCTGGTTAGCTTATTAACTGGACACAAGCTGGAGACATCTGGAAAGACAGAACCTAGACATCACCTCCACCAGATGGGCCTGTAGGCAAGTCTGTCTGTAGGCATTTTCTTGATTAATGATTGAAGAAAGAAGGCCCAGCCCACATAGGCAGTGCCACCCCTGGGCAGTGGTCCTGGGTTGTGAAGGAAGTAGGCTGCGCAGGCCACAGCAAACCAGCCAGTGGACAGTGTCCCTCCACGGCCTCGGCTCCAGTTCCCGCTCTGACTTTCTTCGTGACAAATCAGAAATAAGCTAAAATAAGCCCTGGCCTCCTCAAGTAGCTTCTAGTCATACTGTTTGTCATGGCTCAGAAAGCAAACCAGAGCAGTAAGCAAAAGTCTGCATCATTAAAATGATACAAAGTAAACAGCACATATTCAAAGTAACTCATAGAGATATATAACTGCACCAGTGCACATACATAATATTCTTGAAATATAGTAATTACAGAAGAGATTAGTGGTTTCCAGGGGCTATGGGTGAGGACAGGGTCATGGATATAAAGGGGTAACATACAGGATGGTGATAAGCATGGCTCACTGACATATACAAAACTACACACATAATAAAACTGAAAGTGCACACACACACTCCAACATATATTCAAAATGGGACATTTCAATAAGTTAAGGATGGTTCCACCAATTTTGATACTGTATTATAGCAATGCCAGATGCTAACATCAAGAAAGAACAAGTGAAGGTTAAGAGAGACCTCTATATATTTCTTTATACCTTCATGTTAATCTAAATTAATTCAAAACTAGAAATTCAATTAAGATTAATTAGTATTTACTAAGCCAGGTGTACACGCCTTTAATCCCAGCACTCTGGGGTCAGATCTGTGAGCTGGAGCCAGCCTGGTCTACATAGTGACTTCCAGGATAGTCAGAGACACACAGTGAGACAAACGATCTTTACAAGATTGTTTCCTGAACAGCTACAATGTCTCAGGCACTGTGAGTGTCTGTTCTGCTCACTAAGCAGTTGCTGCTCTTTCTTTCACAGGACAGGAGTTGAGCACCCACACAAAGAAGCTCACAGCATTCTCTAATTCCAGTTCTAAGGGACACAGCACTTTTTTCTGGCCTCCACAGGCACCCATACAAGTATGACATTCACTGACACATAGAAATAAATGTGGGCGACACATACATGTAAATTAAAATAATAAAAATTATTTAAAGAGCTTTCCACATGGTCACTCCCCAGATCTGCAAGAACTAGCAGGAAGACATATAGAGACCAGGAGTGTGGTTCACAAATGAGTTTGTCCTTAGCACACAGCACCAGGCCCAGGCCCTGGGCTCATTTGCTACAATATCAAAAAGTAAGTAAAATGAAAAGACACATAAAATCTTTTCATATACATTCGTTTTGCTATATCCATCATTGTTTGGATAAAGAAAAGAAAAACAAATGGTGGCATAACTCACAGGGACCAGGTTTTGTTTTGTTTTGTTGTTATGTTTTCAGAGACCGGGTTTCTCCGTGTAGCCCTGGCTACCCTGGAACTCACTCTGTAGACCAGGCTGGCCTTGAACTCAGAGATCCACCTGCCTCTGCTTCCTCAGTGCTGGGATTAAAAGTGTACACCACTACTGCCCAGCTTCAGAATTCTTCTTAATGAATATTCCCACGTGATAAACCAGGCAAAACCTGGCCCTAAATATCATTTATAAAAGCTTCCCCTGTATATGGAGACAAGTGGTTAAAACTAAGCACAAATAAAACATCTTCAAGTAATTATATTTTCCTCCCAAGGGCTCAGGTAACACTACATTGTCCCCAAATGCCTGAACACTTTAATACGTCGACCTCAGACATCCATATCAAAACTACATTCACAAAGCCACAACCGCCTACTAATTAACTAGAAAGGTTAGTTGTGCAGCTAGCTACGCATTAACTCTTCAGAAATGCATGTCATTCCTCACTAGGCATTTACAATGAAATATGTAAAACATTAACATGCCTAACTCTACAGCAAGGGCAGACCACCATCAGACATGAAGGATTGGCTCCAGGAGCCTGGGGACAGAGCCCAGTTGAATGCTTGCCTCATGCACAAAGCCCCGGGTTTGAGCCCCACCACCCTATAACAAGGCACAGTGGCACAAGCCTTCAATCCATCCAAGGACTCGGGGTAGGAGCATCCAATTCAGCATCACCTGCAGTGAGTCTGAGGCTAGCCAGGGCTAGAGACCCGGCTCCAGAAGAAAAGGCAAAGGATGTATATTCAAACAGCAAGGACCCGTGTCATTAAAGAAGGGACAGCTTACAAAAGGGCATTACTTTGCATGAATTTCATAATTTAAAGTTCTAAAGTGAAAACTCATTCTATCCTATATATCTTGTTCATATTCCGTGGGATAAATACTATGACACTGCCAGTCAGATTTCTAAAATTGAAATCATTGGTAACCTTAGGAATAAGTGGATGGGCCAGGTGGTGGTGGCACTCACTTTTAATCTCAGTACTCAGGAAGCAAAGGCAGGTGGATCTCTGTGAGTTTGAGGCCAGCCTTGTCTACAAAGCAAATTCCAGGACAGCCAGGGCCGTTACATAGTCTTAAAAAAAAAGGTGGACTCAGATAACATATTTTATGAAAAAATGTAAATAATTTTTTAAATATATTTTTCAGTCCAATATCTTTCAGGTTTATGTAAATTATGTAATTATCTAAATTTCATATGATAAATAGGTTAGATGGATATTCCTTAATATAAAATCATAATAGTCCAGTTTTTCCACAGTTCTTATATTAAATAAATAAAAACCAGTAAAACCAGTAAGATAACTTTGGCTGTCCTCAGACTCAGAGATCTGCCTGCCTTTGCCTTCTAAATGTTGGGACTATGGGCATGAACCACCATACTTAGCCTGGTGGAAAATATTAATAAAACCCTACCTGGAAACCTCCTAATTTGCAAATGGTAATATAAAGCCCAAACATTCTCTCTCCTCTCTCTCTCTCTCTCTCTCTCTCTCTCTCTCTCTCTCTCTCTCTCTCTCTCTCTCTCTCTCTCTCTCTCTTCCAAATCATTAAATATCAAGAACAGAAAAACAAACATTCCAAGCCACCTGGGCAGTGGTGGTGCAGCCTTTTATCCCAGCACTCAGGAGGAGGAGGCAGGAGGATCTCTGTGAGTTCGAGTCAGCCTGGTCTACAGAGTGAGTTCCAGGACAGCCAGGGATACACAGAGGAACCCTGTCTTGAAAAACCGAAAAGGAAAAAAGAAACACAAGTCCTAGCCAGGTGGTGGTGCACGTTTAAACCCAGCACTCAGGAGGCAGAGAGGGAGAAAGAACGGGGAAGAAAGGGGAAGGGCAAGCAGTGGGGAGGGGAGGGAGGAGAGAGAGGGGAGGGGAGGGGAGGGGAGGGGAGGGGAGGGGAGGGGAGGGGAGGGAGGGGAGGAGAGGAAGGGAAGGGAGGGAGGGGAGGAGAGGAGAGGAAGGGAGGGGAGGGGCAGGGCAGGGCGGGGCAGGGCAGGGCAGACCAAGCAAGTCCTTCAGTTGGCAAAACAAAAAGTTTTACCATCTCCACCTCCGGCATCGTAGAGACTTAATTTTAATGAGCCATGAGAAAAGAGAAAGAACAGTTTGACAATTTTAATATACTTATAACTTAAAATCCCAATATGAATACTAACAATGGTTTTGAAGGGGGAACTGACAAGCTAGTTCTCAGATATATGCAGAAAACGGTGAAAATACAGTAGTGGATTTAGTGACTGCAAAGCATCTGTTGTGCCTCCTTCACCACCCTCCCCCCAAATGCCAGATACCACAATTTACCAGCAATGCCATCTGAAGAATCTTCATCATGAGGTAGCAAGGGTCTTTTGCTTCTTTTGCCTTTCTCAGGTAAGTCTTTTGATGGATCTTTCACCCTCATCTGTTATCCACTGAAAAGTGTAGAGAAAAAAAACAATATTTTTAATTTTCAAAATTAAAATTTTATGTATTTGATGCATATTTAAAATCGATTGGTCTATAATTCAACAGAAGAAAAATAAGAGATACAAATTGGGTAAACAAACCTTTAAACCAATGCACAGCACTGAGTACAACTCGGTGGTGGAGCACACATGAAACCCTGAGTCCTACCCCAGGACGCGCACACACACACACACACACACACACACACACAGAGGCCAATGTGAGAGCAGGGTAAACTGGAGAGGATGGAGTTAACTCCATCCTCAGAAAAAGCCACCTTGAGAAATTCCCAGCATGGCACAGGGCTGACTCAGCTCCAGCCAAGGAGCCATAAACAGTTCCCAGGAGCACCCAAAGTGTGCCCACCCCGGTGAAAGTGACCCCATCCCGGTGGTCAGGCAATGACTCATTTTGGTAAAGAACATCTTCCTGACGCAACTGTCCTTGTGGGCAGGGTTAGTAACAATTTTGAAATTTCCCTAGTGAATCCGAATGTCATCTGCTCTCACCCAACCCTGAACAGCCAAGGCAGGCACCACCCTGCCTTCGGTTTCTCCATTATAAAGCCCTTGTAAATGAGGCCAGGCACCTGTTCCTGCAGCCGCTGTGCCAGTCTGCTGGGCAGGGTCCCTGCCAAGGCTTGTGACTTAACAATAAACTTTGTGCATTTGCATCACTGAGTCAGCTCCTTGGTGGTCTTTTTTGGGTCTCACTTACGAGGCATAACAGTCAATACATAAATGGCAATTCCAGCTACACTGTTACAGACTGTTCTTACTCCTCAAGTGTCTCCAAATCCCTCTGCTGAAGTCTAATCCACACTGTGACAGCAGGTGGAATTGAGCCCCAACAAGAGTAGGTAAGAGAGTGGAAACAAGAAAGCCAAGACAAATAGGCCTTTCTAAAATGGGGGTCTCGATTACCCTTGCTTGTAGCAAGGATAGACAAGATCTGTCAGCACCCTGACCTTGGACTTGCCAGCCTTCAGTACTAACTAACATTTGCAGTAGTCAACAGTAATTTTATTTTTAATTTTTTTGGCCCTGAACTAAGGCATGCCTTTTCCCATCCCTGCACACAAGATGTCTCAGAGGGAAATTTTTCACCAAAGAAATAAGTACTGCTTCTAATAATGGGGTTCTTCCCTTACCGTGTCGTCTATGCTGACATTGGTAGGAGACTCACACTGCAGCAGAGAGAATATAAACCTAACAATCAGGAACCCTAAGTGCTCTACCACCTACTGGACTATTGACAGAAAAATTAATTCCTACTACAAAAGTTAAAAGAACCATATCATGAGTACTCATAGTGTCTAGATTACACATGTATTACCATTTTGCTACATTTGTTTTATCTAAATATCAGTATAGAAACATACACGTTTTATTGTTGTTGTTTTGCTTTTCAAGACATGGTTTCTCTGTGTAGCTTTGGCTATCCCAGAAATCAACTCTGTGGACCAGGCTGGCACTGAACTCAGAAATCTGCCTGCCTCTGCCTCCAGGGCACTGAGATTAAAGGTGTGCCACCACACCCAGGCAGAAACACACAATTTTTAAAAGTTTAAAGTATGAGCATGTCTGTGGGTATGTGCATGTTAATGCAGGTGCCTGTGGAGGGAAGGGCAGGAGGCATCAGATCCCCTGCAGGGAGCTTCAGGCAAGGTGAGCTGCCCAACATGGGTGCCAGGAACCAAGTTCGGGTCTTCCTCAGGAGCAGCACATGCTCTTATCCAAACACTGTGCCATCTCCCCAACCCAATGTGATGGGGGAGTCCTTCTGTGTGCTGTGAATACGTGTTTCTCTTACTGGTTGATGACTAAAGCTGTGTCAGCCGATGGACAGGCAAGATGTAGCCAAGCCGGAAGTACCGGGAACCTACCAGACCAGGAAAGGCTGGGAAAAGGGACTCAGAGAGTGAGTCGCTGGGGAGACACCGAGTAACTGCCAAGGAAGAAAGAAATCTGGGCATCTGGTCACGTGTAAGACAAAACCACGTGCAGATACATAGATTAATAGAAATGGGTTAATGATTAAGAGAGAGCTGGCTAATAAGCCTGAGCCATAGGCCAAACAGTTTACAATTAATATAAGCCTCTGTGTATTTATTTAGGATTAAATGAAGGGACAGAAACTTATGTCCACACCTCCACACCTATATATATATGTATGTGTGTGTGTGTGTGTGTGTGTGTGTGTGTGTGTGTGTGTATGTGTGTGTGATTATTTTTGAAAAGTATCTGAAAATAAGTTGTACAAATAATAAAAAATCTAAGCACAGTGCTTTAAAAAGTAAGGAATTCTCCTACATGATATCATTATCATACTAGGAAAAGTTTTCCTAATATCTTTTATCCTGACAGTTTAATTTCCTTATCTGACTCAAGTGTGTTCTACAGAGTCTTTCTGGATGAAGATTGAATCATTTGTACTTCATCTGTGACAGTTCTTCATTCTTTTTAACACTGCTTTCCCATATGACTTTTTAAAAACGTTTATGTGAAGGGTGGTATATGCAGGTGTCCTTGCTAACACACCTCAGCAAATATTTCCACAGCTACCGCACAATGGGGTAAGGGGGAAAGCTTCCAATACAGAGCTGGTTCTTAAAGCCTTGCACGAAGCACCTATGGCTTACTAAAGAGAAGCACATTGACATTAAACTTCAGATAAGTAGAGAAACACTACATCACCCATTTAGCAGAAGTCAGTTCTAGATGAAAGAAAGCTTCCTGGGGGCTGGAGAGATGATGCAGAGGTTAAGAGCATTGGCTGATCTTCCAGAGTTCAATTCCCAGCAACCACATGGTGGCTCACAACCATCTATAATGAGATCTGGTGCCCCCTTCTGGTGTGTAAGCAAAAATACAGACAGAATATTATGCACAATTAAATTAAATCTTAAAAAAAGAGAAAGCATCCTGGGCCTGCCCTTATCTGCCACACCTCTCTTTGGAAAACTTCTATGCACTTGATACTCATCATTTCAAACCCTTTTCAATCTCCTTAACCTCCAGTTCTCCCACCTCCCACAATGACCAATCTGCTCTTTCTACCTCTACATTTACAATCCTGCATCCACCAACTTTCCATTACCAAAACTGTCTGGAACTCTCCAAGGCTCTCCTGGCACTGAGGAGTCAGACCACTGTGATAGGTTGTACTCAAGGACATTTCACACAGCGTTTGAATGAACACACAACCTGGTTAGAATGCACGGGGCCACTTTTCCAGTTTCCATAAACTCCTGTGCGGTGGGCGGGCGGCTCACAGGAACAAGCAGTGCATGCTGGAGTCTCTAACGGGTCCCCCTGAGCTCGGGTGCCAAACACGGGTCAAAGTTGCAGGCAGACCCACAAAGAACAGAAGCCTCACGCCTGATTGTTAACTCTTCGCCACAAATATGTTCCGGCTTGCCCGCTCCTCGAGTTACAGCTTTTTTTAATTGACGTATTTTGTGGGTAAGGACGTGCACGTGTTTATGTCTTTCACCACGTGGGTCCTGGAGAAGGAGCCAAAGCCTTTGCCTGCCGAGCCCCCAGCTTCAGTTTTTAATTTAAACATTACCAGCATTTTCTCTAACACACAATGTACGGCTAGTATATTTAATAAGTTTTGCTTTTCACTGGCTACAAGCATCCCACGTCCTTTTAAGCCTCGGGCAGTTATTTCCCAGCAGAGAAGAGGAAACGTAACCATCTTCCTTTTAGATACCGGCGCTCAAAATACTCAAGAGACCTTCTCCCAGCTACTCCGAGATACTTCACGACCATCACTACCATCATCCTCATCTGACACTTGAAACTGGATGGAGGTAAAGAGTCCGGGAGCCAGGAGGGGCCTCGCGTAGGACCTACCCCTAACCTAACACTCGGTGTTGCCAGAAAGCCGTGGCCAGGCTCTCTTGCCGACGCACCCCAAGCTGGACGAGCGGGGAGCGCTGCAGGGACGAGAGGTCCCGGGTGGCCGAGAAAACTGCACTCGGCCCGGCTGCCTCCCCGCCCCGCCCCGCCCCGCCCGGCCCGCCCGGCCCTGGGCACGCGGACGCGGGAAGCCGCTCCTTCTCGCTCGCTGGCCTCGCTAGAAGGAGGCCTCGCCGCCCCGGCGAGGACACAGGGTTGCAGGGACCCCGAAGACTGGGCCCCGACTCACCCCGCCCGCCGGGCCGCAGCTTCCACACGCAGGAGCGTCTGCGCCTGCGCGGCGGGCACCCGGGGAAGGGGGGCCTGGGGCGGGGCTGGGCTGCTGGGCGGGGCCAGGGCGGGGAGGGGGCGGGGCCTGGCGCTCTGGGTAGCCTGGGGCGGGGCGGGGGCGGGGCCTGGCGCTCTGGGTAGCCTGGGGCGGGGCGGGGGCGGGGCCTGGCACTCCGGGTAGCCTGGGGCGGGGCGGGGGCGGGGCCTGGCACTCTGGGTAGCCTGGGGCGGGGCGGGGCGAGGGCGGGGCCTGGCGTCCCGGGTGGGGCGAGGGCGGGGCCTGGCGCTCTGGGTAGCCGGGGGGGGGGGGGGGGGGGGGGGGGGCGGGGGGAAGGGGGGGCGGGCAGAGCGGGGCGAGGGCGGGGCCTGGCGCTCTGGGTAGCCCGGGGGGGGGGGGGGGGTGGGGCGAGGGCGGGGCCTGGCGCTCTGGGTAGCCGGGGGGGGGGCGGGGCGAGGGCGGGGCCTGGCGCTCTGGGTAGCCGGGGGGGCGGGGCGAGGGCGGGGCCTGGCGCTCTGGGTAGCCGGGGGGGGGCGGGGCGGGGCGAGGGCGGGGCCTGGCGCTCTGGGTAGCCCGGGGGGCGGGGCGAGGGCGGGGCCTGGCGTCCCGGGTGGGGCGAGGGCGGGGCCTGGCGCTCTGGGTAGCCGGGGGCGGGGCGGGGCGAGGGCGGGGCCTGGCGCTCTGGGTAGCCTGGGGGCGGGGCTTTGATCCAGGCTCTGATCCCAGCCGTCCTTTCTGCAGGGAGGAGGTGGAGCGGTGGGGGTGTAATAAGCAGGTGACTCCCTGCTGCAGGCTGGCACAGTGCCAGCCACAGGGCCTCGGGTCACCTTTTGGGACGGCCTCCCTTGTCTCACCTCCCTTCTGGGAATTTACTGTATATGAAGTTTTGTTTTTCATGCGGTTCTCACTTCCGAACTAGACAACACATCACACCCGTAATTCTTCAGAGTCTGATCATCTGTTACAGTGATGTACAGCCTTGCTTTCGAGTAAAAGTAGTTGGTTTGAAATTATTTTGTTGCAAGCACTGGTTGATGGATCCTAGAAGTCTCAGCCTTTCACAAAGGACAAGTGTGGCCTAATGGAGAAGGTGCTGGGTTCGGCGCCCAACGCTGACTGTTACCTTAAAAATTCTATTTCATTTCTATGGGGAAACTTGTCGAAGGAGCTAGCTATTCGTTTACATTGTGTTTATTGGAGCCATGCGTTCAAGTACAGTGGAATACAAATATGCTTGTCGAGGTGCTAGGTATGGGGATACATAATTATCTTTTAGGAGATTTCCTTCCAGGGTGAAAACACTCCATCAGTAGGAACACTTGTGTTGTGATATAACTTCAAAGTCAAAATTGTCTGTATGAATAAAATTTAGTATGTTAATATTGAATTTGAAATAGAATGTGAAAAAGATAGGCAAAAAAGCAGATCTAAAATATTTGCATCCTAAGCTGCAACCGGAATAGGTTCTTTCTTTTCTTCTTCTCTTTTTTTTATTTTTCAGATGTACAAAAGCAACTATGATTTGCATTTCCATAGCTAGGGGTGCCTCACCCCAAAGACAGTGGATCTAATCAAGAAATCTGATGACAAGTTTTGGTAAATATGACTGGTAGGGATGCAAACTAGTGTAGCTATTATGGAAATCAGTATAATGGTTTCTTGAAAAATTACAATTAGAGCTATCACATGACCCAGCTATCTCACTCCTTAATATCTGTCTAAAGTCTGAATACACCACTACAGAGACACCTGCACATTCATGTTTACTGCTGGTGTATTCTGATAGCCAAGTGATGGAACTAGCCTAGCTGCCCATCAACAGATGAATGTATAATGAAAATGTGATTCATATGCACAATGGAATTGTATTCAGCTATAAAGGAGAATAAATTATAAATTTCACAGAAAAATATGGATCTGGAAACTATAATATTAAGCAGGGTGACTCAAACTTGGAAACACATGAGCCCTATCTTCACTTTCATTTGCAAAGCTTAGCATGTAATATATGGAAATCCATACATACATAAATGAGTGTAAATGTAGGCAGAGCCTGAAAACCTAAGAGACCAAGAGAAGGTAAAGATGGGCTCTGAGGAACAGAGGAAGTGGAGTACAGAGGACATGTGACATGAAGGAGGAACTTGAGGGTGGGGGTGAAGGAGAGGAGAGCCTACTAAGATACACTTTTTTCAAAGAAGGAATACGCCCTCTTCAAAGTATCATATTTTAAGCTGGGTGAGGGTGGCCTAGGCCTTAAATCCCAGCACTCGGAAGGCAGAAGAAGGCAGAACTCTGTAAGTTCCAGGACAGCCTGGTCTACGGAGTGAGTTCCAGGGCAGCCAAAGCTACACCGGGAAACCCTGTCTTGAATCCCTCCCAAAATAATCAATCAATCAATAAATGAATGAATTAATGAATGAATGAGTAAAGTATCATATTTTAAGACCCAATTTAGAATTAAATGGAGAAGGGATGAATTTAAAAATGAAAATTTAGATTCTCTTCTTAATAAAAATATTAAGAATTCTGCAGTTAATCACTCTATTTAAATTCTTAAACTTGATAAAGTACTATGACTACTGGCTGTCCTCCAAGAAATCATTTTCCCAAAGTCTGGCACTTAGACAAAAGCCACCATATCCATACTTCAGTTAACAAGAACAGTTAGCCAGAAGCAAAACTACAGAAGCCAAAAGACAAGGTTAGTTCATTTCCATTAACTATGGACTCTGATGGAGTAGATGGTAGGTGTGCAGTTTTTACAGCCTGTGCTGAGTTTCACAGCCTGAATGATATTTCTATCATGGAGTCAGTTGTGCTAAGCTCTCCCAGGTCTGGGGCTCTGTTACAATTTCATTTCTGTTACTGTGATAAAATATCCCAACAACAAGCAATTTAGAGGAGAAGTCCGTCATGTGTGGAAGCCAAGGCAGCAGAACTCAAGACAACTAGAAACATCCCACTGTAAGAAATATCAAATATAGGACTTTTGTATCAATACTGTAAGGACTCGGGCAGTACGCTGGCCTGCCCCATCACCTGGCAGAATACACTCAGGCAGTACCGTGGCCAGTCCAGAGCTCCATGATTGCTGTAGTCTGGACGCAGGTGCAAAGGACCCTTTAAAAGAAAGACCCCCCACCCACTGATGCTCTCTTTCTGCTCTTTCCTTGAGCTTCTCCTGGGGTAGAAAGAACTTTTCCTGTCTTCCTCTTCTCTTCTCCACCCCCCCCCATACCTCTTTTCTCTTTCCTTCCACCCTCCCTTTCTAATGAAACTTCTCACTTAAGCTCCATCTGCCTGGCATGTTTGTTCCCCTCGGTCACCCTCACCTGCCATGGAATCCGCCAAGGTCCCCCTTGTGCTTTATCATAACAAATACTATGAAACTTGTGTTTAGGACAAGGAATTCAAATCTCTTTACTCCTCCCGCCCCTTGTCAGGCTTTATTCAAGTGTTTTAATTCCCATCGTCACCCAGTAAAATCTTCGTTTACACAAAGGTCCTCTACTGCATTCCAGGGATCTGATGGCCTAGCGCAGTGACTCCATTGTCCTTCATTTTCTACTCGCCACTTCGTTTCAGTAAAGGCTGTGACATCAGACCCAGCCGACGGGAAAAGACAGTCACCGCCCAAGTTTGAATAAAAACCAAGTGCACTTCTGTGTGTTCGATTTTCCAAGTACAAGTCTTTATCAAGAGTAACGCTGGAATGGTGGTCGCTTCCTTTGGGACCCTGCACTTATTTCTAACAATACACACAGTCACGAGCAGAGAGAAATGAACGCGCGGATGCTTACTTGTGTACCCTTAGATGTTGCCACTTTTAAGTAGTGTGGAGTGTGTGTGTGTGTGTGTGTGTGTGTGTGTGTGTGTGTGAGAGAGAGAGAGAGAGAGAGAGAGAGAGGGAGAGGGAGAGGGAGAAGGAGAGGGAGAGGGAGAGGGAGAGGGAGAGGGAGAGGGAGAGGGAGAGGGAGAGGGAGAGGGAGAGGGAGAGGGAGAGGGAGAGAGGGAGAGA
The DNA here is from genome assembly GCA_030556225.1 of Cricetiscus sungorus. Lineage (NCBI taxonomy): Eukaryota > Metazoa > Chordata > Mammalia > Rodentia > Cricetidae > Cricetiscus > Cricetiscus sungorus. The sequence continues at coordinate 29,451,336 of JANBXA010000114.1, read as the reverse complement.
GCCAAGTGTCTATGTGTGTGTGCCCGCAAACTCAGAAAACGACCTTGAGCTGTCCCCTGCCTGCTCACTGATCTCTTCAGCCCTTCCGACCCCCTGCCTAGGAATTGGGCTACTCACAGTGGTCTGGGTCTTCCTATATCAATGACCCTAATTAAGGCAGTCCCCCAAAGACATGCCTACAGTAAAATACTGACTGCGGCAGTACCGCGCTCTGCCAGCGCTGACAGCTGGGCGCTCAAGAGCCTGGACAGCGCCTGTGGTGAGAAGCCAGGAAGGAGGAGGAGGAAGTGGTCGGCAGCACCGAGGGAGGTCCCGAGAGCCCACGGTGATGCTGGCCTGGCGGCTGCTTGGGTCCTCACGCAGGGCGGCGCTAGGGTCGGTGGAGGCTGCGCTTGGAGGTGAGCTTGATCCCGGAGGAGCAAAAACCACCCGATTTCGGGTGCCAGGCAGGGGATGACATTGAGCGTGCTCTCTCTTCTTTAGACTTGCAGTTATTAATATAAGCGAAGCCCGCCCTTCTCGGCACATAGGTATACAGTGCCCATGTGCAGTTTTGACTCCTTTTTTTATCCTCTGGATCCCATGCTCTCCCAGCCCGGAGATGCGCCGATGAACCCAGCGATAGAGTAAACTTGGCATCAGGGTTATTTACAATGAGAATGAATTGTGCAAGTTTGAGTGATGAAGGTCAATCCACCACTCATGGAGCCAGCAGGAAGGCTCCGGAGAGGCCTTACAACCGACCCCTTTAACTTACACTGCGACCCACCAGAGCACAAAACTTATCTCTTCATGAACCAGAAACCCTCCTTCCCAACACACACACACTCACACACACACAGAGAGAGAGAGAAAGAGACAGACAGACAGACAGACAGACACAGAGACAGAGACAGAGACAGACACAGAGAGAGAACTGGGTAGAATTAGGAAAGCACTCCCTCTCCCATTAGTCCCGCAAATTTGGAAGCTGTGAGAACAGTAAGAACGTCGCTGTTGACCTAGCTGGGTCTAAAGTTCAGTCCCGGTTTCAGTTCCTCCCCTGCACCCCCATTTTGTTATTATTTTATCAACACCTATTTTCTTCCGCAGAAACAGCTCTATGGGCCCAGCAAGCTAGCCTCCCTTGCGCCTATCTTGACATCTTTTGTTACTGAAAGGGTTTTCTGTGCAAATTGTTTTCTTTCGCCTTTCTATAGCTTTACTAGACAACCAAATCTGCCAGACCCCCTGAGGGGATACAGCTCCCGGCTTATCCGTGGATGGGTAAGGGGTGGACAGACAAGTTTGCAGCCCAATCCAGAGACTGAATTGAAAGAGCCTCAGATCTTGACTTGAGCACAGTGCCAGAGAAAGGTGCCTTTGTGTACTGTTTGGTTTGTTTGTTTTTGAGACAGGGTTTTTCAGTGTAGGTTTGGAGCCTGTCCTCCAATTCTCTTTGTAGACCAAGATAGCCTTGAACTCACAGAGATCTGCCTGTTTCTGCCTCCGAATTCAAATGCTAGGATTAAAGGCATGTGCCACCTTTAAAATTACTGCCTGTAATTTTTTATTTTAAAAGGTACACAAATAGTATAAGATTATATTCTCACTAAAATGACAAAACAAAACAATGCAGTCACAGCTCTCCCTTAACTACTCGAATCTTCAGGTATGGATGGCAATGACTTCTTTAAGTTTTCAATGGCTAGCTATAGCTAAAAGTTGGTATTATATGTGTGTATTGTGTGCATACTTCTATATTTTGACTCACATACTATTTAGCTTTTTCATAGTGGGGGTATACTACAGTTACTAACCAGTCACTAATAAAAATTTTTAGTTTCAGGTTTTTATTATAAAAGTATTTGATCATCGTTGTGTAAGCTACCCTATGTATACAAACAAATAAGTATTTTAGTAGAATGGGTACCTAGAAGTAGAATTGTTAAAGGGAATGACAAGGAATATTAAATAGATATAAAAGGAGAGTAGGTGTCCCCTGTAGAAATGAAGGGCATTATGGTATTATTCATGAAAGCAGGAATCGATTGCACTGTATATACATTAATTTTATTTAAAGTGACAGCATGTATTCATTAATTTTCTCAATGTTATAACATAATACCAGATAAAAGAAATTTCAGGCTGGGAGTTGGTGGCACACGCCTTTAATCCCAGCACTCAAGAGGCAGAGGCAGGTGGATCTCTGTGAGTTCGAAGCCAGCCTGGTCTACAGAGCTAGTTCCAGGACAGGCTCCAAAGTAATTCAGAGAAACTGTCTCGAAAAAAACAAAAACCAACCAACCAAACAAACAAACAAACAAAAAAAAAAAAACCCAGCAATTTCAGAAAGGGTTTATTTTGGTTCATGGCTTGAGAAAGGAGTTTTTTTCATATACATGCTCCAATATCTATACAAACATATATATATTCATATTTTACATATGTGTAAATATATATATATGTGTATATATATTCTCTAAAACTTAAGACTCATTTTTTTTCAGCATAAGAACAGATGAATATGGGATTGACATGTAAAACAAGCTTGTTTCAAATTTAAATAATAATTTAAAAAAACCCCAAACCAAAAAAACCAAATAGGTATGGCCCCACAGACTCATGTGTTTGAATGCCTGGCCCATAAGGAGTGGCACTATTAGGAGATATGACCTTGTTGGAGTAGGTGTGGCCTTGTTGGAGATGGGCTCTGAGGTCTTATATGCTCAAGCTATGCTCAGAGTGGCACGCAGTCTCCTGTTGCCTGTGAATCAAGATGTAGAATTCTCAACCCCTTCTCTGCCTGCACGCCACCAAGCTTCTCGACATGATAATGGATGACACCTCTGAAACCATAGGCCAGCACCAATTAAATGTTTTCCTTTATAAGAAAACAACAACAACAGATGAATGTTTCTTTGGTTAAACACTAAATAAGTGGTCAGTTTACAAGTAGGAGGATGTTATACAAAAACACCTAATGCTCGATGCAAACAATAGTGTGCAGTGTAGGTTCACGCCATTAAGAGACTTGGGGAAGGTGAAACTAAAGAAAATACATTGTTGCTACAGTTTTTGATCACTGAATGGAAAGACAAGGAACCTTGTCTTCATTACCTGCTACCTCACAAGTGAGTGTAGCTGGATTATAGGAAAAGTCAGCCTGATGGTTACACGAAAAACAAATTATCTTTCATCCAGTTTCAAGAATTGCTTGTTGTGGGTACATTTTCCATGTTGGTAAACAGCGCTAGAGCCAAGCTTAACACAATTTATGAGATCACATTGTTCTTTAGTTTCTTACCATGACACAGAAAATGTGTGAATTTAGCCTGCTGTCTCTAATATTAATTTGCTGAGTCCAACCTTTTAAAAATCTAGTTAAGCTGGACAGTGATGGCAGACACCTTTAATCCCAGCACTTGGGAGGCAGAAGCAGGTGAATCTCTTTGAGTTTGAGGCCAGCCTGATCTTCAGGAATGAGTTTCAGGAGAGCTAGGGCTGTTACATAGAGAAACCCTATCTCGAAAAACAAGCAAACAAACAAAAAGTCTAACTTTGAGGGCTGGAGATGGCTCAGTGGTTAAGAGTTCATACTGTTCCTTAAGAAGTCCTGAGTTTAGTTCCCAGCATCCACTGGAGCAGCTTTCTAACACAGAGGCAGGTGGTCTCTGTGAGTATGAGGCCAGCCTGGTCTACAGAGCTACTTCCAGGACAGCCAGGGCTACACAGAGAAATCCCAAGTTGAAAAACAAAACGAAAAACCTATATGTGTTTTATTATTTTATGAGTACTGGTATTTTGTCCACATGAATATCTCGCCTACACTGGTGCCTGAAAAGGGGAAAAGATGGTCCTGGTCCCTCAGAATTGAGGGTACAGATAGTTGTGAACCCCTATCAAATCTTGGAATCAAATCCAGGTCCTCTGGAAGAGCAGTAAGTGCTCTTAATCATTGAGCCATCTCTCTAGTCTCCCTTTAAGAGTTCTTAATGACAATGTATGAAAATCTATTTCATTAGACCTTGACCAATTTTTGGTATTATCAATACCTCTAAGCTTTACAGTCCGGACACAAACTTTTAACACTTATATCTCCGACCACACATGCTTTTTATGCTTTTTTTTTTTTTTTTTTTTTTTTTTGAGACAGGGTTTCTCTATGTATACCTGGCTATTCTGGGATTTGCTCTGTAGACCAGGCTGGTTTCGAACTCACAGAGATCTGCCCGGCTCTGCCTCCCAAGAGTGACACCAAAAGCAGGGACATTCTTCATTAAAGATTGGTGTGGGAGGGGCCAATCCTCTGTAGGTGTGCCACCCCAGGCAGGCAACCCTGGGTCACAAAAGAGCAGGTTGAGTGAGCCTTGGAGAACAAGACAGTTGCAGCACTCCCGCACAGCCTCTGCGTCGGTTCCCACCTCCAGATTCCTGCCCCGAGTTCACACCCCGCTTCCTTCAGTGACGGATGAATGAATTATAAGATGAAACAAACCCTTTCTTCACCAAGTTACTTTTGGTTAAGGTGTTCTGTCACAACAGAAACTGTATGATCTACAAATTGCTATCCTTATTTGCAAAGGGAAATGTAGTTGAATTGTTCTTGCTATTGTCAGTTAAGAGTGGGCGTAACAAATGAAACGGGTAACGATTATTAAATGGTTGGTACGCTCCTAAGGTCTTGCCAGCTGAAGGGCTTTGGGAAAATCGGAAGTAGCAGAAGGTCCACTGTCAAGAATTCAGAACACAGGCTCTGCCTGCTGTTGCTCAGTCAGAATGTGTGCATATGGGAAGATGCTTTTCTGTGCCCTGCTCCCCTTTGTCCCCTTAGTTATGTCATCAGGGCTGAGCAGGGGCTTACATATTATAAGCAAGCATTTCACTTCTGAGCTACCTCCCCACACCAACAGCTGCTGACACCAAATGTATGGTTTTTCTACCCAAGCCAATTCTCTATTTGAGTCTTAAAATTTAATTCTGAACCAACTACTCACAGTTACTGAAGACACCACAAGGGCTTTCTCACAAAACTGTCCCCAGTTTAGACATGACTCCCAAGTCCCAGCTTCCCTCATTTATGACCACAGAACATAAATAAGATGCCCATGAGTCCTTCTCCATTATCAGTAACCTGCTAACAGAAATCAGGTTAGCACTTTTTATCAGTTTACTAGTGAGGCAGAGACGAGTGGGTCTCTGTGAGTTCGAGGCCAGTGTCTGGTTTACAGATACACAGATCTAGGAGAGGCTCCAAAGCTACAGAGAAACCCTGCCTAAGAAAGAAAAGAAAAGAAAGAAAGCATAAGATGGGTAATCTGCTACCCTTCTGAAGTAGTCATGATATGAGATTAAGAGGAATCTTAAGTGCAAGTGTTTGCATCTTCCTGGAACTCAGATGTGCCGCCTTTGAAATGCTTGGATGTCTTAACCGAGTAGCTCTCCAGACTCCGTAGGTAAACAATTCTAATGGAAGTGCCATGTGTAACCACTGTTGACTGCTAAGTCAGTCTTCTTACTCCACTGCACGGAAGACTGGCATGGAAGATCCAAGTCCTATTCATGGCTTTGGGTGATCAGTGCACCGGAAGCTGGCTAGGGTACCAGTGTCAACCTCATTACAACAAAGCTATCATCTCCCAACCTGAGAAGTTCTATGAACTTCCAAGTCAGGAACCAGGAACAGAGTGCTTGTGTCTGGAGTTTATTAAAGTAAGAAGGTGAAAGCAGTTATGTCATCTAACTACATCCTACTTATAGCTGGTAATGCCAGTGTCACTTTAAAGTTGTCTAAATTTTTTTTTATATATATAGGTTTGAAGTCAGTATGGGGAGGCAGCCAACATTTTTGCTCTGCTCTTTCTAAGGATGTCACTTACAGGGAGCTGAAAAACCTACTGAACTCCAAAAATATTATGTTAATTGACGTTAGAGATGCATGGGAAATTCTTGAGCATGGAAAAATACCTGGATCAATCAACATACCATGTAAGTGATGTGTGTTTTAAACAGATGCATCTGTATGCTTAATAACTAATTATATTCAAAACTTAATTGAATGCTTTAACATTGTCTTGCAGTGGATGAGGTAAGGGAAGCTCTACAGATGAACCCAAGAGACTTCCAAGAGAAGTACCATGAAGTGAAGCCATCCAAATCTGACAGTCTTGTGTTTTCTTGTTTCGCTGGAGTAAGAAGTAAGAAGGCTATGGATACAGCGTTATCACTGGGCTTTGACAGGTGTGTGAATGGAGGAAAAACTAGATTGCACACTGTGGATTGAAGTATTATCAATATTATATAGACACTTGCACTATAGCTCAGTGGTAGCATAATTGCTAGTATGTGAAAGGCTGTGGATTCAATCTCCATCCTAACATAAATAAAAATAAACATCTTAACCTATTTAAGAATCTAATACTCGGGAAGCAGAGGCAGGTGGATCTCTGTGGCCAGCTTGATCTACAGATCGAGTTCCAGGGCAGCCAGGACTGTTGTACAAAGACACCCTGTCTCAAAAAAAAACCAAGCCAAGCAAAACAAAGCAAAGAATCTTTTGGGGAGGGGGCAGGGCTGGAGAGATGGTCCAATGGTTAAGAACACTGTCTACAATTCCAGAGAACCCAGGTTTATTTTCTAGCATCCACATGGTACCTCATAGCTGTCTGTAACTCCAGTTCCAGGAGAGCTAATGCTATCTTCTCTTAGGACACCAGGCATGCATGTGGCATAGACAAAACGCCTACACACATATGTAACAAAAATTCAAAGCCAATCAGAGCTACATTGGTACCTTGTCTCAAAAACAAGAAAACAAAAACAAAAACAAAACAAACAAACAAACGAACAAAATAACGAAATGAAAAGAAAAAGAGTGTCTTGGAGCTGGTGGTATAATTCAGTGGTAAACCATGTTCTTCACATGCACACAACCCTGGATTTAATTGCTACTACCACAGGGAGGAGGAAATACTGTTAATAAAGGCAGTATAAAGATCAAGGGCATGCGTGTTTCCAACCTACTCAAGACCAACAGTTGTTTAGAGAGACAGAATCTAGACAGTGCGGTGAGAAGCTGCTACAAAGTCACCCCAATGTTTTGTTATGAAACCTACCACTGTTTTGTATGTTTTCAGTGCTCAGCACTATGCTGGAGGCTGGAAGGAATGGGTAACCTATGAAATGTCAGAGAACAAACAAGAAAATTGAAATTTGGATGAAGCAAAAGAAAACTCCAGTCTTGGCACCAGAGGCTGATGGATTCCCGTATAATTGTGGCAACTGTTCTCCTCATCTGTTCCCCTGAACACTCTCAGAGTCTTCCGAGAACTGAAATAATATGAACTGCCAGTGAAATCTACAGATTCTACAGTGAATTTTTAAGTAGTGGATATATCCAAAAGGCCAGGTAATTTCTAGTATCTAATCCAGTGGAATCATGCTAAAAGCAAAAATAGTGTGTAAAGTCCCGATCTTAAACAATAACTAATCATCGGTTTTAGGCACATACTTATAGTTCCAGTACTCAGGTAATTGAGACAGACAGATAGCTGTAAGTTTGAGACTGGCCTGGACTTTAGAGACCCTGATGCACAACCCTAATTCGGCTTAATAATAAAAACTGGGAGTCAGATATTAGGTAAAAGCCGAAAGATCAGAGAAGTAAAAGACCAGCTGTACAGTCATCTCTCACCTTTCTGACTCACTCTGAAAGGGGCCTGGCTCCTGTTCATGCTCCATTAATCACTTCCTCTCTCCGCCATGCCTTATTATTTCCTGTTTCCTGTCTGTACAGACCTCCAGGCCTTTATGATTAACTAGTGGCTAGTTCCACCCTTTGATCTTCAGGCAAGCTTTATTTATAAAAACACAAACAAAATATCACAAGACTCTGTTTCAAATGAAAAGAAAGGAAAAGAAAGGATCTGTGGTCCAATGAAGTAAACTCTGAACAGGAAAATACATTTACAGCATTTGAAGACTTGTGTCAATGTGTGGCCACAATAGCAACAATGTAACGCATTTTAAAAATTAATGTGAGGATACAAATGTAATGGGTTATGACTGTAGAAGGCAAACTAACCTGAAAGAGGTCAGGAATTTTGCAGGATAGTAGAGATGTTCTGTTGCATGACTGAAATGTCAGACGTGTATCAAAACTTATCAAACCAAACACAAAGGTATGCGTTCTTTTACAAGTAATATACCTCAATTTAAAAACCAATAAAAACAAATATTTAATCCCAGTTTGACTCCTTCTAGCTTGCATGTGTTTCTTTAGAATGTCCTGGAGGACACAGTGTGTGACTGGCTGAACCAGAGCTGAAGGTTATCTGAAGTTTTCATAAATAACGTTCAGACTTCTATCAGAACTTGTTAGGTACAACAGTAAGCAGCGTCTTTTTTTGTGCTTTTGTTTTGAGAGAGGGTGTTCCTTTGTAGCTCTGTCTAGCCTGGAACGCAGAATGCAGACCAGGCTGACTGAAAACTTACAGAGACATTTGCCTCTGCTTCTCAAATGCTGCACTTCAAGTGTATGTGCCACCAGCAATAAATATGATCTTATGCGTGTAAAGCAATCATAGGAAGAAAAGAGCTGGGTGTGTTGGCGTATGCTTGTAACCCCAGCATTTGGGAGGTGGAGGCAGGAAGACTGGAAGTTAAAGGTCCCCAGCTACACAGTGAGTTCAAGGCAATCCTGAGCTATAAGAAACCTTCCCTGCCTAGAGAAGAAGAGAGTATGAACAGAACCACAGGGGGTTTACATATTGGACTTTCAGACACAAAGATTAACATAAGCATGATTTAAAAGGTAAAGTAACTAAAATATATTCAATAATTTGATGACAAAAATAAGGGGAACTATATAAAAACACAAGAAGTATCAAACAGAAATTCTAGAAATTAAAAGACAACAACTAAGTCAGGCTCACTGGTGAATGCCTATAATCTCAGTTGCTCAGGAGGATGGGGTAGAAGGATTGTGAGTTCAAAGCCAATCTAGGCAAATTAATGAGAACCTATTAAAAACTTAAAGAGGGTTAGGAATGCAGCTTAGAATGTACATTAGCCAGAACACACAAGGCCCTTGTTTGATTCCCTATAACCAAACATAACAACGAAAAGACAATACCTAACAGATGTTAAACAGGCTTCAGAACAGATTTGACACAGATAAGATTAATGTCAATGAAAAATTAGAGGTTCGCCTTTAATCCCAGCATGTGGGAGGCAGAGGTAGGTGGATCTCTGGTTCGAGGCCAGCTTGTCTACAGATGAGTTCCAGAGTAGCTAGGGCTACACAGAGAAACCCTGCCTCAAAGAAGAAAAAAGAAAAAAAAAAAAAGTAGAGGTTCACACATTAAGAGTAAATTATAGAGACATACTATGCAGCCTAGTTTTAAAACATGAAATTGTAACATTTAATAGGCATTTCAGTATAGCTATGTAAATAACAAATGCCAATTTCAGAACAGTTTCCATTGGGAAACAAAGGTATTAACAACATTGTTAATTTTCTATTTAATGTTTGTTACTTATTAATGCCACCTTTTCTATGTAGGGGATGGGGATTATTGTTGAGGGAACAGTCTGAGGTAAATACAGATTCTTCAAAAAGTGAGGATGGGCTCTTTAAGAGTGTTTGTTCCCAGAGGAGAGATGGCTAGGAAGGCGTGGGTGTGGGTAGAAAAAACGAGGCTCTAGGGGCCTATAAAACACAATCCAGAGTTCATTTAGTCAGCTCCCAGCACTCAGGTGCCACCCACACCAAAGGGAGCTAGCGGTTTGCTTGTTTGCTTGAGTAGAGCTGTGGCTTTTGCTGTCTTTGCTGTCTCATGGAACAAGCTCAGACATTGCCTGGATAAAGAGCACACCCCTTATAATTCTTGAGGGCTCATTTGGGATTCCAGAGGACCCATTCTCAAGGCATGTTGGCAGATGTGGTGCTGGAGAAGGAGCTAAGGGTTCTTCATCTGGAGCTGCAGGAAGAGAGAGAGACACTGGACCTGGTTTAGGCTAACCTCAAAGCTCACCTCAGTGACACACTTCCTCCAACAAGGCCATATCTCCTAACGCTTTCCAAATAGTGGTACTCTCTGGTAAGTGAAGATGAAGGTTTCTGTCCTGCCTGGTCCCACAGCTGCTTCAGCCCCAGATAAACACACTAGGGCTTCTTACTGGCTAGTTCTCTCTTAATTATTAACCCATGACTACTAATCATTTCTACATGGCCTTATCTTACCAGAGAATGCCTGGCATGTCCTATCTTCCAGGTCTCTAAATGGCGTCTCCTCACGGCCTCTCTCCCCAGAATTCTCTAGCACTGCCTATCTTCCTGCCTCTATTGGCCAATCAGTGTTTTATTCATCAACCAATAAGAGGAGCATATATACAGAAGGACATTCCCCATCAACTAAGCATTCGAATCTATGAGCCTATGGGGGGGGGGTCATTCTCTTTCAATCACCACAGTCTTGGAAAAGGCCATGGGGAAGGCCACGCCTCTGTTCTATCATTCCCTCACCCCACACCCAGACGTTCTGATGTTCCTTCTGTAGCTATGTGTGGTTGGTTCTGCAGCTGAAGCCCTGAAGTCTAGCTTTGCATGCCTAACTACCTGCCCACCAGAGGCTCCTGGGCTATTTCCCTAGCAAAGAGATGGAAGAATTAAGACATCCACAGAATGGTCTCTTAGCAGAGCTTTAAGATATCAAAATGGAATTGGGCAGTTCACAGAGACTCCCAACTAATAGGCACAGGCCTTCCAGAATCTGAACAGTCTTTCTGAAATGGCATGGAGGGATGTCGTGCTCATCTTAGTTTTGGGATAGGGCTTCACTGTGTGGTTGCCTCTGCCTCCTAAGGCAATGCAACCACACCCAGCTCTTGTTCATTTTAGATAAGACATTGACCTCATTGGAAAAACAGAAGGTAACAGAAAAATGTAGCTGATGATAATGACTACCACTGTGGTTCACAGCTCAGCCCCCACAGGAGCCCTCATCTATCTATTCAGGAATGTCAGTGACTCCCAGGAAAATGGTAGAGAAAACTTTATTTTTTGTATTTTAGAGAGTAAAGGCCAATGTCCCATTTACTCTCCACTGATGGCCTATTTCCAGGACACTCAGAGCAGAGGAAAGATTCCCCCTCTTAGGGGACTACTTCCTACTTCTACTGAGGACACATCAAACTCTTATTCAGTTGGCCTGCCCCCAATCGTCATTTATAGTTGTCTAGATCAATATAATGGGAAATTCTAAGGTTCCTTTCACCAACGGTATCACCAGGGAAGGGAAAGCTCCATTCAATTACTGTGGCAGTTTGGACGTAGTTGGCCCCCATAAGCTCATAGGGAGTGGCGCTATTTAGAGATGTGGCCTTGGTGAAGTGTGTGTGGCATTGTTGGAGGAAGTGTGTCCCCGTCAGGGTGAGCTTTGAGGTCCGTTTTGCTCAAGTTTTCCTCGGTGTGACAAAGTTCATTTCCTGTTGCCTTCTGATCAAGGTGCAATCAGCATCACGTCTGCGGGCACTAATGGACTGAACCTCTGAACTGTAAGTGAGCCACCATTGTGGTGATACCATGATTGTACAGGTAAAGCCTGTCTGAAGACCAGAGGATGGGGCTTGCCCCTAGCTCACCATAGAGGTCTGGAGGTCTATACAGACAAGACAGGAAGTGAGATGGCCAGGCGGAGAGAGGATATAAGCAAGAAGAAGCAGGAATTCGATCTCTTGTCTGCTGAGGTGACAAGGCCAATGGTGGTTTTGGCTTGCTCCTTCTCTCTGCTCTTTCAGCATTTTCCTGCGTGTCTGTCTCTGCATTTTTATTATTTAAACCAATTAAGAATTACCCTGTGATCTTCATCTGTTCCATGGAACGTGTCAGCAATACCCTAGATGGCCATCACCAGCACCCTGATAGCCCCTTTACATTACTGTCTGCACTTGGCCACAATTAAAACAAGATGAGTCTGATCTTTCATTGTGTGAAACAAGATCTCCTCCTTACATGGTTCAGGATGCCCTTGAACTCAAGATCCTTCTACTCTATCCACGAGCTAGAGGGCCCTCACTACCATTTCCAGCTTGATATTAAAATCACTATCAAGGTGTCAAAATGTAAAAATATGGCATATAATTTAATGCCTCATTTTTTTAAGTAGCTGTTTTATTTCAATCATGGACAGTCAATTTTTGAGATCACCAGGGAACGGAGGTAACCATGGGAAACATGGAAATAAGAGGCCAAATTCTGAATTAACCAAATGCCCCAGCTGCCTTTCATTCTCCCGTTGCTCAGCCACTCCCTGAGTCTCAGGGGCCTCTCCCATTCTGTGAGCACATACTCTTTTGCTATGTGTCTTAACACTTAATGGATTCAAGCTTAGCATCTAATCTATAGGAAGTTTTGTGTCCTTTAAGTAAAGATTTACATGTTTTTATGTGTATATAGATTTATGACTGTTTTTCTGTACCTGGTGTGCAATGCCCACAGATGCCACAAAAGGGGATTGGCTCTCCTGGAACCAATGTTACAGATGGTTATAAGCTTCAATGTGGGTGCTGGCAATTGGATCTGGGTTCTCTGCAAGGGCAGCAAATGTTCTTAGACCTCTGAGCCATCTCTCCAACACTAAACACTGCATTATTTTTAGAAGACTTTATGATTTTTGTGTATGGGTATTTTGCCTGCGTGGATGTCTGTGCACCACCTGCATGACTGGCCCTTGTAGAGGTCAGGAGAGGGCATCACATCACAACCCGAGTTGCGGGTTGGGTGTTGAGAATTCAATCTAAAAGTTAGTGCTCTTACCTGCTGAACCATCTCTCCAGCCTCTCCAGCCCCCCACCCCCCCTTTTTTTCCTTTTCTGAGACAGGGTTTCTCTGTGTTGGCCTGGCTGTCCTGAAACTCATGCTGTACATCAGGATGGCCTTGAACCCACAGAGATCCATCTGCCTCTGCCTCCCAAGTGCTGAGATTAAACATGTGCACCACTACCACCAGGCACAAATGATGTATTTTTTAAAACTTATTTATATTTTATATATGAGTGCTCTCCATGTATATCTGCATGCCAGAAGAGGGAATCAGATCCTATCATAGATGGTTGTGAGCCACCATATGGTTGCTGGCAATTGAACTCAGGACCTCTGGAAGCAAAAAGCCAATGCTCTTAACCATTGAGCCATCTCTCCAACTTCCCAAAATGATGTATTTTGTTTTTTTGATTTTTCAAGACAGAGTTTCTCTGTGGCTTTGGAACCTGTCCTGTAACTAGCTCTTATAGACCAGCTGGTCTCAAACTTACAGGAGATCCGCCTGCCTCTGCCTTCCGGATGGAGGGATTAAAGGTGTGTAAAGAAGCCAAGCTTGATGGCTCATAACTTTAATTCCAGCATTATAGAATCCGAGGCAAGAACATCTCTAAATCAATCAATCAACACAAATGAAAAAGGAAACAATTCCCACACCTGCCAGCAAGATAAGTTGTTCTCTGAGTGGACATTTTTTCCTTTTTAATTACCAAGACCTTTTCAACATTGTAAGTTGAACAGGCCCCCAGACCTTACTTAGCACAACTGACTCCATCAAGGCAGTACTATTCAGGCTGTAACATTCTGCATGCAGACAGAACCACAAGCCAGAACAAAAACAAGTAAGACTTAATTTGCTTCTGGCTAACTGTTCCTGTTAACTGAAATATATCAACCCATAACCTTCTTCTTCTTCTCCTCCTCTTCTTCTTCTTCATCATCATCATTAAAAAGCTCACTCTGAGAAAGGCACAGGGCTACCCTGTGATACTGAATACCCAGTGTAGTTGCTAACTTGTTAATATTGGTTTAAACACATGTCGGAGCAGCCTTCTCTGCTGAATACCCCACAACAAGCATCAAGGAAAGGGGGACAAAAGAAAAAGGATTTCAGTAAGGAGGGATAAGGCAGAAGAAAACTAACTTCTAGAAGATGATATCCTGGTAAATCTCACTCACTGAGTGTATCCAAGTGCATTTGTAAGTCCCTGCTTTATATTTTCTTTGACGATTAAATCTGACAAGAGTTTTGTTTTTGTTTTTATGATTTATTTATTATGTATACAGTGTTCTGCTTGCAGGCCAGAAGAGGGCACCAGATCTCATTACTGATGATGTGAGCCACCAAGTGGTGGCTGGGAACTGAACCTCTGGACGAGCAGTCAGTGCTCTTAATCTCTGAGCCATTCTCCAGCCCCCAAAACAGAGGTTCCAGTATCTTTCTCTGTGTTTTTCATATGTAGGATCCTTCCAATTATAGCAGCATTTTAACTTGAAGTAGCGTGACTACAGCAAACAGAAGAAAAGGACTGTCAAGGAACTGTTAAAAGGAGAGCAAAGAGCCAGGTAGTGGTGGCGCACACTTTAAACACCAGCGCCCAGGGGCAGAGGCAGGCGGGTCTCCGAGTTCAAAGCCAGCCTGGGCTACACAGAGAAACCCTGTCTTGGAGAAAAAATGGAGCAAGGAACGTTTTAGAACAGCCTAGTGCTCTTAGCCAGAGAATGAAGTGCCTTCCCAAACGAGAACAAAGTGCTAGTGCAAAGGCCTGAAACCCTGAAACTATCTTTGGTGACTACACAAGAGAAGTGTGATGCAACAGCAGTGACACTGGCTCGAAAGCAGCCATTCTTGCTCGAGGACGATACACTCAGCAAGTCTCGCCAAGTATGGCTGTGAAAGAACAAAGAATAAATGATTCTGGAGTAACTTAACAAAAAACACTAAAAAAGCCCAACAGTGGTGGCGCCCGCCTTTAATCCCAGCACTTGGGAGGCAGAGGCAGGTGGAGCTCCATGAGTACGAGGTCAGTCTGGTCTACAGAGCCGAGTTCCAGGATAGCTAGGGCTATTACACAGAGAAATTCTGTCTCTAAAAACCAAAAATCAAAAAGTAAAACACTAAATTATAACTAAGATAACTGTTGATTATAAAAGACAAAATATTTTAAAGACATCAGATTATAGACAACTATTATCTATATACCTATATATTCCGAACATTGTACAATTTATTGTCATTTGGAGACACTGTTGTTCAGGCTGGCCTCAAACTCTTCATATGTAGCTCAGGCTAAACTTGAACTTCTGGTCCTCATGACTCCATACCCTAAGTGCTAGTACTAAAGGTGTGGGCCAGCTTAGACTGTATAACTAAGTGGTAGAAGTCCCATCATAGGGGTGAAGGGGAAATGTTTGAGAACAAGAGCTTTCATCTTCCATAGCAGGGCAATATTTACAATTAAAATAAGTAAAAGGGGAAAGGTAGGCAGAGGAGGTAGCAGGGAAACACATTTGGAGTTAAGGCGCGCAGGGTTTCTGGGTTGGAATGTGTATCTAAGCTGCTGCTGACTTCAGCTATGACGGAATGAGTTCTCTCTGGAGTAAACCTACTCTGAGAACTAGCTCAAACTCTGCACACAGCATCCATTTGATACACAGCAAGTGCTCAAATTAGCCATATTAAGAGCTTGCTAATTGGAAATGTTGAAAACAGAGAAATGACTAAAAGTTAAAAGAAAAAGCAGGAACAGGAATGACAGGCAGTGGGATGAGACAGGGGTCTAACATTTTTATTAGTATCTGGCAGCAGCACTGTCCAGTGCAAGCCACTCTGATTTTAAATGTTCCTATATTTAAAAAATTAAAAACAAGAAAAATTAATTTTAATAATGTTTTATTTAATTCTATATATCCAAAATATTTAAAACATAATGGTCATAAACAAATTGAAATTTTTAACACTCTTTTGTTTTGTAATAAGTACCTGAAATTCAACATGTTTGCACATTTATAGCATATTTGCATTCAGACAAGCCACATGGTAACCGTTCAACCCTAAGTGGCTGGTGGCTATGATACTGGACAGTGTGCCTAAGACAGAAATTGATTCTGAAAAACAATACTTCTCCTAAGTGGGCAACAATACAGTAATAGCCACTATTTACTTACTAATGGAAGAGACTCCTACTTTATACAGTAGCCAAAACAAAAAGAATCTCAATGTGATCACCCTTCATATTCAATTACCAATTTATAGAAATACAAAGGAAAAAAATTAAATGGCATGCTAAAGACGCCCACACAGTAAAATTTAGGCTATGGGGAACTTAACATATGAATAAAGAAAACAGGGAATGTTTTTGTTAATAAAATGGTATATGAATCAATGAATATAAAACTAAAGGAATACATAGAATGTTCTGCAACTTCCAGGGGACTGAAACTTTTATGTAATAGTTGATAATTGTTTTCTAATTGTTAAGTAAAGTATACAAAAGTATATTAAACTATAAGGAGCCATTACCTCTTGGGAGTACATACTGAAATATTTACAGATGAAATAACATATCTGGAATTTTCTTCAAAACAGTATGCAAACTGGAGACTGGTGTGGAAACTGAAATAAGATGAGACTGGCTACAAATCAGTAACACGGAGGCAAACCATGCAATAATGCATTGAGGCGCGGCACCCTGCGTGTCTGCTCTCCTCAATTTAAACTCACTACAGTAAGAGCCTGCAGGGAAAACTGTGAGCACAGAGATTAGACTGGAAAAAAGCCTGGAGAAAAAACGAAGCTCAGACAAAGTCTTTAAGACCTGAAGGAATTGCTTTCCTGCTTCTTATCTTACACAGCCTTAGGAGGTGCCACACTGGCACCAATGCCTCATCGCCTTTCCAGCTCTTCTGACACTCCCCGTAAGCAATCCAGACTTTTCTTGTAATTATTTATAAGCCATATGAAATCACCCCTTTACAAAGCACAGGGGCTGTAGTTTTACACGCAGAGAGAGTCTCAGAAAACCTAAGTCAAACTTACCAAAATGAATTCAAGACACTAGGAAATACAGCTGAAGAACTTAAATCTTTATTCTTCCAGTTTTAACTAGGAGGTCAATGCTTAGTAATTTTTTCATGATTTAACTTTTAGAAGTGCAAAACTACACATTGATAGCCCATTCCTCCGAGTTTCATATGTCATTCTTCCTTCAAGTCTGAAGAAAATGAGTAATTTGTGAAGTTTCAAAGATACCAGTTCTACAGATGTAGCATCTGTTCTGAAGTCTACACTCACGAAAATGAGTAACAGCCAGTACCACACTGGCCTGAAACCTGACTAGGTTCTTGATTCAGAACATTAGCTGCCCATGTGTCAGTTCTCACTAAGACACAAAATTAGACTGGTGTGTATGTATCTCATAAAAATTTTTAGGACAGATTAACAATAAAACTTAACCAAATTTCAACTTCTTTGTTGAAGCAAATTAAACTTTTAAAATGCTTATTAACTCTGAATTAGTTGCAAGTAACTTTTTGTTTCAGATTTCCCAGCATTTCAAAACAGCTAGTAAGTCAATAGAACTTTTAAAATGTCAACAGATACTATACATATTGCACTTTTCTAACAGGCCGGGCTAAATATCTTCTGTGATGACACAAAAAGTATTGAATAAAATATAATTTAAAAAAACCAGTAAGTTCTCAATTAATCTCCCTCAAATTGGAAATATCATTTCTAATGATATTTTACAGGTTTCCCTAAGATTTAATTTCTTAAAGTTTTAAACTTAAACTGGAGAGAGTGGGGGGTTCTTACTGACTTTTTATGTCCTGTTTTGGTCCCTTGATGCCCAAAGAGAATTTTAACAAATAACATTTCATGTTTCCTGCCTTAATTTAACAAAAGCTATTATTAGAGGTAGGCAGATCTCTGAGAGTTTGAGGCCAGCCTGGTGTACAGAGTGAGTTCCAGGGAAAGCTCCAAAGCTACACAGGGAAACCCTGTCTCAACAAACAAAACAAAAAAATATTAATAAAAAAAATCTTCAATTATCCTAATCAAATACTAGTGTGTGCTTATTTATTTCTGCGTGAGAGAAGTTAACTCTGAAATGTCTGTGTAGGTCTAAAATAGGTCCCCTCAGAGTTTTGTTAAATTTTATAATTAAGATTTAATAAATTATACACTAGAATCAAATTAAGTAAGGTAAACTTATTTTGTAAAAAATTAAGTCAATTCCCAATATGCTTGACAGGAACAAGCTATTCAATTGCATCTGATTTCCAATGAAGACCTTACTCAAACTGTCCAAGGCTTTACTTCCAAGTGGTCCTCTACAGGCTTCTTCGGGGTGTTTTAAGATTGGCTGTAGCTAGAGTTCTGACTTCCATTTGGACCCTGCTCTCCTTCACTGTTCAAACGGGGGAAAAAAGAAATTGTATGCCAATTAAAAGATTCATTTTCAACATCTGATAGTATTACTAGTTTCTGAAGTTATTCTGTGGCACAATTCTACAAAACAAAGACATATCTGCTGTAAGACAGATGTAGAAAAAATTAAAATCCAGAAAACTAACATTTGGTTTTATGTTTTTATTCTTCTGTAACTTTGGGCCCTCATACACAACAAGCAGTTTGGAAGTTAGTGCGCATATACATTCAAAGAGTTAAGTTAGCATTTGGGATTTCACTATTATTACAGGCATCACTCAACATAGAGATTACAAGTTCTGGACAAATTTCCTATGAAATTAATCTGACATGTAAAACTCTATTTCTACTCTTTAGGAAAATCCAAAGTGTCTTTTAAAAAAAGAACAAACAAACAAACAAAAACAAAAACCTGCTGTCCAATGACATAATAAAATCATAGGTAATTATAACAAACCTTTATACATCAAAAATATGGTAATTTCCTAGAAAAATGCTGAATATTAATATAAAAATAACTAAAGCTGGAAATACCAGTAACTGTGACAATAGGAGATTGCCTTATCTTGTCCATCATCATCTTGCAGCTTCAGGCCCTGCCATTAGTGGAGAATCACTCAGGGAGCTTCTGTAAAAACGCATGCAAAGGTAGCTGTTTGAGTGACTGCCTTGGGTAGCTCCTCGTAACAGTTAAGCATTACTTTCTTCAGTGTCACACCACGCTAACCAGCAGCATCTGTAAGTGCATCTCAGAGCTATACAACCTCTGAGGAAACAAGTGAGCTTACAGCATGTGTTTCCTCTCCTTTTTCTCTCCCTGGAATGATCTGACGCGTAGTGAGGGCAGAGTCACTGGCTAGTGGACAGATTCATATAAAACAACAAAAGCTTCCTCGCAGAGAAGGTTCGTTCTTTTGGCAAGACTGTGTGTAACTGTGTGCTGTGGATCACAGGACCACTCAGAAGTCAAAGCTCACTATCTTTAGTCTATCAGATCACCAAAGTGTCTGAAAATAGTTACTGAATGTATAAAATAATCATTGCTGAACGGAGAGGAATGCAGACTCAAATGGAAAGTATTATTTGAGCTTTTTATCTCTGAATTTCAAATAAGTTTGCCTAATTCAGTCCCACCTATGTACAGAATGTGGCTATCTGTTGAGGGATACCTGTAATAGACCTCCACTGCAATAGGAAAAGTTACTAAACAGAGGATTTATCTTAAAACTGAGACATACCTCAGTGTATCAACACAGAAATTACATACACAGAAATCAAGAAATTTTAGTATACGTTTTTAGAAAAAGATAAAACATAACACAATCTATAACTTGAGAACACTATACAATGAATTCAAATAGTAATTGAGTCTAGAATGTACCTGTTTGGGGGTGGTTTTGGTTTTGGCATCTTACTAAGAATAGTTGCCATCTCTTTTCTCTCATCAAAATTCTTCCACTGCTCATATAGTTTTAAAATAACCCTGATTATTTCCAAAATCTAGAAGAAAATATTTGAAAAGCTTTCAGTAGCAAAACTAGCAATGTACCAGTATTTAAAGAACATACATCATGCAGAGCCTGGTGGCACATGCCTTCATCCCAGCACTTGGGAGGCCCAGGTGGGTTTCCATGCATTAGGGCCAGCCTGATCTACATAGCAAGCTCCAGGCATGGCAGGGCTACACAGTAGGACTATGTCTTCAAAAAAGAAGAGTACCTTTTCCATATCCACAGAAAGTTCTGCAAACCATTGCCTAGCATCTTTCTGTTGTACAACACAGGCTACATGTAGGCAAGCTAAAAAGAAAACCAGAAACAATTGTTCAAATTTAAGGGCAAACAGTCTTAGAACTAAAGATTTTCATAAAGATTTTACCTTATTTTCCAATACTATTTTTTAAAATATAGCTACATGTTGCAATTATACACACACACAAGTTTGTGTATCAACATTTAATAGACTACTTAACAACCTGATACAGGAAAAAAAAAAATCTCTAGCAGTAGGGTAGTTCTTGACACCTTGTCTTCACTGTATACTGGTCACGGTGTGGGTACCTTGAGGCAGATTTGTTATAAGAGAAAAACTCCAAACAAAAAATTAAGCAGGAAAAAAAAAAAAAGAAAAAAAAAAAAACACAAAACACATATGAACAGTAGTGCAAAGTACTCAAATCATACTCAGGAGGCAGTGACAGAAAACAAACCCTACCTAACCAATCAACTGTTAAGTTTAAAAAATGTTGGTTGGGGGCACCCACAGATTGCTGAGGAAATCGGGAACGTTAATCATGCAGGGGTTGTCTCCTCAAAGGAGGAAATAAGTAGGAGTGGATATTACTAACAACTTTTGCTTTCTACAGAGGCAGGCCTCACCCAAACACCCCAAAAATCTATTGCAGACTTCCCCTCCCTAGGCCTGTATCTTTAGCTCTCAATCAATGGAAACCACACTTAACGGATATAATCTACATTTAAAACGCTAAATTTCACTTCAGCATTTATTGGCCTTTGCACTACAGTCACGTTTGGTCAGTCAAACTTTTAAGAGTCTTGTAGGCTGGAGAGATGGCTCAGTGGTTAAGAGCACTGACTCCTCAGGGGTCCTGATTTCAATTCCCAGCGACTACATGGTGGCTCACAACCATCTATAGTGGAGCCCGATGCCCTCTTCTGGCATCCAGTAACACACAGATAAAGCACTCCTTCCTATCCATAAAATAAATAATAAATCTTGCTGGGTGGTGGTTTAAATTCCTTTAGTCCCAGCACTCGGGAGGCAGAGGCAGGCGGATCTCTGTGAGTTTCAGGCCAGCCTGGTCTACAGAGCGAGTTCTACACAAAGAAACCATCTTGAGAAACCAAAATAAATGGCTAATTTTTGCTAATTCAGAATACCACCACACTCAGTGTTCTACAAGAGTCACCAGTGCTGCAGAAGTGTCAAGTAGAGTCCATGTGTGACCTCTACTACTCTTACTACTACTAAGAAAGAAGCCATGAAAATCAACAGAAGGAAAAAGGCGCAGGAACTATCAAGTGCCTAGGATATAACAGACATCGGCGCTCTATTCTTTATGAAGTTATTATCTCTCCCACAACTTTACAAGCTCAGAAATTTACATAATTGTTTCTACAGCTGTAAAGACAGCAATGTGTCTATGTGGTCTACGTAGCTCTAGCCCACCCCTGCGTGCCTTCCCCACCCCGTGGGGTGACAGCTAACGTCTAGCAACAGCAGCACAGGTGCTTCTTTCCTTAATCTCTGGAGCTTTCACCTGACCAAAAGTGGAGTCAGGAGCAGTCACTTAAGACAACTGACAGCATATGCACACCTGAGTTTTCCCCTTTGAGCAAACAAGATCGTCGCTGAGGTACTGATTAAAACATTAAAATGAATTAAAGGGGGAAATTATCAAAAAAGGGGTTGAGGGTCAGCAATGCTAATCTGTTGTAGTATATATTACTGAACGCTCACATTCAAGGATTAGTCTACCACTTCATAAAAACATAAATTACAATCAGACAAAATGTATTTTAGGATGACCTAAATAAGCAAAAACAGTCTAACCAATAAAGGCACTCCAAAATCACATACCTAACGCTATCATGAAAGGAGGGTACAGCAGACAAAGATCCGTCCTGTAGGTATCATTCACTATTCTCCTGTAGAAAGGAAAATCTCACCATTACCATCAGCACAACTACTTCACTATGTAATTTCTCCTAGAGGGAGCCAGATTTCCCATTTTTGTACATTTACAACCCTGTTCCATTACTGAGAAGAGCCATAAAGATGAGAACATAAAGACAAAACAATGGATGCCTGAATGCGTCAACAAAGACACACTTACTGGATATAAAATTAGTGAGTGTGTTTTTAACGTAGGGACCTCACAACAAATTATGTAAAATAAGTTTTTCATAGTTTTGAAAAATAAGTAAAATTAAAAAGCCATTATTTGAAATGGATTTGTATTAAATCCAAAAAAATTATTATTTTAAGAATAAATTCATTCTTAATTTTCACGTAGTCTTGGTTTTCATATGAAACATTAACATATACTTTATCAAATAGGTAATTCAAGGTACGTATGATTTATAACTTTATACCAGTATAGTTACTAAAATTTAACAAGCAAATACTTGCTGAATATAAAACGTCTGGGGCACTTTAAAATACTAAGCCACATATTTAGTTGTGAACCCTCCTGCCTAGTAGCAGGTTACGTGAGAGTAGCTTGTGTTCCAGTTACCATGCGAGGGGAAGCAACACGTCTTCTTGGCCCATGTCCTGCACATACTGGAGCAAAGGTCTATAAGGGTGATACACTATCAAGCAACAATCCTAGAAACAGTTTAAAGACATGCGCATGTATAAAAGCAGATCACAACATAAAACGCTATCATTTCCAACTAACTGTTCTGTGTATTTCAAACTCACAACATAAAACGCTATCATTTCCAACTAACTGTTCTGTGTATTTCAAACTCATTTATCTCATTCTTGCTTCTTCCTTTTATTCTTTTATTCAAATACAATCTAAACTTCTGTGACAGTGATGGCAGTACTCTCTCTGGAATATGGCTTGGTAAATCAGGTGGCAGCCAGTCAGCACCCACTCGTTCCCTTAGAGACACAACTGTGACATCTGCAACACACTGCACCTCTCACCAGCCTATAAAGCCACAGTTCTCAATGGAGGAGCAGAATTCTGCCCAAGACACACAATCGGTCTTTAGTTCTGCATGCATGTGTACGTGCATGCGCATACATGTGCGTGAGTGTGTATACACAGTTTGCAATGGCTTAACTTTCTGACTTATTTGCTTTTAATCTTTATTACAGTCAAAATAAAACTTTAAAAAATTTCCAAGCCCAAGTAAGACACACAGATTATTTTACAGGCCTCAGAAGGAAAATAGGTGATAATGCTATTATAATTCTATGATTTTGCCAACACATATCATATAGATAAATTTAAAATTCACTTCCCTTCAGAATAATTCATTAAGTGTTACTCTATTATGGAAATATATACATACCATTAATTCTAAAAGGTAAAATTCACATTCTAGTATCTGTTAAAAAAAAATTATCCGGTGAAAATAAGCATAATTACATGAAAATTCTAATTTTCTTTTTAAAGTAACAACTTACAGATAATTTACTAGTCTTACATAAAATTTCTAAATCAAGAAAATAAACACAGTAATTTACATTAGTATTAACATTCACAATAAATTTTTTTTTTTTTTTCCAGACAAGGTTTCTCTGTGTAGTTTTGGAACCTCTCCTGGTACTCAACTCTGTAGACCAGGCTGGCCTTGAACTCATGGAGATAGCCTGCCTCTGCCTCCCCAGTGCTAGGAATAAACAGCAAATATGAAGTCCCGGCAAAAGATAGCAGTTTTCTTGTTGGTTTGTTTGTTTGTTTTGTTTTTTTGGTTTTGCGAGGCAGGGCTTCTCTGTATTGCTTTGGAGCCTGTTCTGGAACTAGCTCTGTAGACCAGGCTGGCCTCAAACAAAAATAGCATTTTACTGTTTCCTTTTAAACCCTTGTAAGGAAAAGGATTTATATTCTTTAGGGGATGTGAGTAACATGGAATTGAACCCAAAGTCTCAAGTATGCTAAGCACTTACTCTACTAAGAGCTATAACCCCAGAATCTTGTGACTTAAAAACAAAACAAAATCCTGTTAGAAAGTTTTAATTTAAGCCAGGCTGTGGCACATGCCTTTAATACCAGCATCTGGAGACCGAGTCCAGCCTGGTCTACATAGACAAATCCTGTCTCAAAAACAAAAACAAAAACAAACCTCAATCACCCCCACCAACAAAAACTTTCTAAACTTCCTAAGGTGATTTAACTGATTAATAATCTCTATTTTGAAGTATTACCAGAAAAATAGTGAAGTTACTGAGATTTAATATTTATATTTAATGTCTATATTTTATAGAACTTGAAACTACCATTTCTAAGAGACGATTAGAAGTTTGTTCTAATATAAAATAGTTAATACAGAGTTTTATATAATATACTTACATGATTCATCCTGTAAGGAAATTCCTTTGGAAAGGCATATGAAAATCTAGTTTTCACTATAAGAAACAAAATAATACAATTAAAACCAAGAAAATGCCAACATGGAATCTGTTCAAAATGCCTTTAATGCAGCATGAAATGTCAGAAGGTATGCTGTATTTGTTACTTAGAGTAGGAGCGCTCATAAAACACTTATGGAGCTTGGTCTTCAGGGAGGACAGAGACTGGAAGGAAGCACCTTGCTTACACTACGTTATATAGAAACTAAGGTCCATGCTGTAATGGCGCCACGTGCCTGCACTCCCAGCACTTGGGAGCATAAGCAAGACGGCTGGGAAGGTAAAGGAAAAGGGAAGAGTGAAGGTGGGGGAGGGAGAGAGGGGGAAGAAGAAAAAGAGGAAGAAAAGGAAAAAGCTTCTATTGCTTTTTAAAAGATTAAAAGACTGGAAAAAAAATCACTAGATTCTATCATCTCTAAATCTTTCCAACTCTAGAGTGGTTATTTTTCTATTTGCTTGTAATTTATCTTAGAATGAATACAGAACACAACTCATTTAAAAAAAAAAGTGGGCAGGAAAAGGTAGGGTCATATATCAAAATTAGCAGTGATTCTGAGACTACAGGGTTTTTTTAAACTAATTGACACTTTCTGAGCTTACAAGTATTTCTTTACCAAGACATAAATACACCTGTGTATTTATAAACAAATACATAAATATGTTTATGTATTAATTTACTGTTTTTTAAAGTTTGAGACAGGGATCATTATGTGCCCTTGGCTGGCTTGGAACCTGCTATGTAGGCTAGGCCTCAAGGTAATAGAGACCTGCTGGCCTCCGCCTTGTGCTGGTATTACAGGCATGCACCACCACACTTGACAAAACACATTTTCATAAAAGCATCATGCATGCAAAGTCTCTAGGTCATTTTCTTATACAAGTCGTTACCATTTATAGTCACTAGTAAAGTACAAACGAAAATCTACTGTTAGCTATCTCCTCGAGAAGTCACGAGTTACACATACTTAAGTACTATTAGAAAATTGTATTTGAGTCATTAGGTCCAAATAGTCAAACCAATTTAGGCAGCACTGGCAGCCCCAGCAGCTCTGGTTTATAATTTCTTCCATTGCTACAAGTACTTCCTTCACTCAAACTAGGAGGAATTGTGTGCACTTTACGTATTACATTTCAACCAGGTAAAATTATGTCTGTACAGGACTGGTACACTTTTAATCCCAGCAATTGGGAGGCAGGGGGATCTCCGAGTCTGAGGCCAATCTGGCTTCAATCATGTTTCAAAAAAATTTGTAACTGATACATATCACTAAGCCCTGGACTTGGACACCTAACACCTCCACTGAGATTAGATTTACATTATAACATGTGAGCTTCTACCACTTAATGCAAAAATGATAGGACCCACTTTTTTGTTTGTTTTTGAGACAGGATTTCTTTGTATAGCCCCAGCCTGCATAGTCCTCACTCTGTAGACCAGGCTGGCCTTGAACTCAGAGATCCGCCTTCCTCTGCCTTCCAAGCACTGGGATTAAAGGCATATGCTACTACCACCAGATCCACATTTTTTAAACATTTATTATTTATCCTGTGTTTGTGCATGCACACACATGTACACCACAATGTGGGTGGAATTCAGAGGACATCGTATGGGTTCTAGGGATCAAACTCAGGCCATCTGGTTGAGCCATCTCTCCAAGTCTATGTAGTAAAACTCTCCTCCCCAAAAAACCAAACAAACAAAATCGATAATTTACATAAACCAGAATGGCTTCAAACCCAGAGATGTACCTGCCTGTGTCCCAAGCGGTAGGACTAAAGGCGTGTGTCACCACACCTCCCTGCTGCTGTTTTAGGATAAGATGTGGAAGACACATGGGGATGGGTAGCAATGGCTCTGTGGTTATGAGCACTTGCTGCTCCTATTTGCAGAGACCCAGGTTGGGTTGCTAGCACCCATATGGCCACCACTATTGTGTCTCTTCTTGATCTCTACAGCACCAGCATGGCATACACACAGGCGTACAGGTGTAAGATAAATAATCTTAAAAAAAAGTAGAGAAGAAAAGCTGCAGGCCCACGAAGGGCAATGAAAGAGTAACCACAAAGCCAGCGCAAGGAAAGGAGGCCAAGAGAGACCAGACTTGCTGCTGCCTTCATGTTTGGACCTTCAGACTCTACAACTTTGAGAAAGCACTTTTCTGTTTAAATATCCAATCTGGTATTTTGTTGTAAGAATCCTAGAAAATGAAAGGGGCCAGGCGTTGGTGGTAGAAGCCTTTCATCCTAGCACTCCCAGAGGCAGAGGCAGGTGGATCTCTGTGAGTTTGAGGCCAGCCTGATCCACAAGAGCTATTAGTTCTAGGACAGCCTCCAAAGCCACAGAGAAGCCCTATGTCGGAAAAAAAAAAAAACAAACCAAACCAAAAACCCTAGAAAAGAAACAGCAATGCATTGTTCAACACGCCATATATACTAATTGGTTTTATCCTCACAGTAACTCTGTATCTTGCAGATGAGAAAACAGATTGTTTCCAGAAAACAATACAAAGCATCATTAAGGTGACATGGTGTTATTAAACTCTTCCAGAAAACATCTACTCTTGAGCCTAAGATGTGGTCTAGGAAGATGTGCTAGCAGTTCACGAGCTACAAGCACGAGGAAACCAGAGTCTGTATCACCAGACAGATGAATGACATGTGTAGCAGGCAGTCCATCTGTGACTCCAGCCTCAAAAGGCAGAGGCAGGAGCCCCCTGCAGTAACCTGGCTAGTGACAAGACTAGCCATATTGGCAAGCTCTAGGTTTAACTAACTGAGAGACCTTGCCTCAGCCGAATGAGGTGGAAGAGAATTGAGGATAATTCTATGCTCCAACCTCAGGTCTTGCCATGTACACATATACAAGGATGTATATCCACCACATACAAGCATGCATACATACACAGCAAGCCGCATGCATAAGTGCACATACACACACATTTTAAAAAGGACGGATATGAATGGACAAAGATGATGTGGGTTATGCCTGTAATCATCTCAGCATTTAGGAGCTGAGAACGACCATAAGTCAGGCCAAGACTACACAGTGAGTATCTGTCTCAAAAGTCTAAAAACAAACCAAGCGACCTAAGGCCAAGAGGGAGAGCAGCTTGTTTAAAAGGTTACATAACTGGATAGCAATGGACACAACAGAAAGACACAAACTGGGGTAAAAGTCTAACTGGGGCTAGAGAAGACACAGCGGTTAAGATCTCCTCCAGAAGACCAGAGTTTGGTTCTTAGCACTCACACAGCACCAGGCGGTTCACAGCTCTGTAATTCAAGCTACCGGAGACTGATGCCTCCAGCCCCCTTGGGCACCTACACTCACGTTCATATACCCACATGCAAACACACACCTACACATAGTTAAAAGTGCTTCTTTAAAAACACAAGAGTTGCAAGATGTTATGACAATATCTTTAATCCCAGCACTCAAGAGGCAGAGTTCTGTGAGTTCCAGGACAAACAGGACTATACAGTGACATCTGTCTCAAAATGCCAGAAAGCAAACAAAAATTAACTCAGCTGACTACTTAGTCAGTACTCCTTTCTATACCATACAATTTGAAGGTTTGAAAATACGTAATTCCCATCAATACAGCTCATTTTTTTTTTTTTTAAATCACTGAAGAGGATTATTTTAAACTAGGCATGGTAGCCCATACCTACAATCTCACCAGGACATTAACAATCCTTGGTAAATAGAAACTGGAGGAGCCCAAGTTTCAGATGAGACACTGTTTCAAACAAACAAACAAACAAAAAAAGGGAGTAATATCATAATGAATGTAAAAATGTGTTTTTAGGCTAGAGAGTTGGCTCAGTGGTTAGGAATACTTATTGTTTTTGTTGCCTAGGACCCAGGCTCCATTCCCAGCACCCAAAAGGTGGCTCACTACTTCCCTGGGCACCATGTACAAATGTTTCAGAGACCCATTCAGGCAAAATACTCACACATGTAAAACAGTAAGAGTAGATGGAAGAGACATTTCAGGGCTGTAAGAGATGGCTCAGCAGTTAAGAGCACTGGTTGCTCTTCCAGAGGACCTGGATTCAATTCCCAGCAAACACAAGGCAGCTCACAGCTGTCTGTAATCCCAGTTCCACGGTGTCTGACACACCAATGAACATAAAATAAAAATAAATCCTTTACCTCCAACTCTTAAGCACTGAGATTACAGGTATAAACCATACATCATTAAAAACATCTTTGCAGACATTTTTTTCCTGTCTAATATGCTAAGGATATTTTTTGGATTTGTAATAAATTCACCTAAATGTGGGTCATAAACAAAACAAAATCTGTATTACACAGCCTTCTTTAGATTTATTTCATCCTTAAAGCAGAATACACTTTTTGCACTTACATACAGAAGTAGTAGCAGCAATCAATCTTGTATTTGAGACTACACCGAATTCCTAGAGAAAAGTAAATGAGATCAAGCACTTATTAACTCAGTAAATGTTAAAAAAATTTCTGAGGACTGTTTTCCAAGCTCCTCTAATGTTTACAGTGTGTCTAAGCTGAGCGGTGGCGACACACGAGGATCTCTGTGAGTTCGAGGCCAGCCTGGTCTATGCCTTAGTGTCCTCACGTATAAAATGGGATGTAAGTGTTATAGCCCTAAGCGGAAAGGCTTCCCTAGGGACAGTGACACAGCTCTGAAGGCAAGTCTCTCCATTGGCTGTATCACAGCTCGGAGGGGAAAGACTTGCCCTATGGAAGTGCTGCATCTCTGAAGGGAAAGGCATCCCGACAGTCGGGAGCCAAGGCATACCACAAAGTCACACTACACAGCAAACCCCACACCAGAGATCTACTGGGAGGGAAGAACCCAGGAGGGCGGGCCTCTTCTTGGATGAGAAGCAGTAGGGAGCAGAGCAGAAGAGGGGCTTCTTGGTGAGCAGAAACTTCCAGGGTAGTACACGATTGGTGGGATTTTTGTGGCCTGATTTTGGGCAAGCTCAGGGATTGGTGGGATTCTTTTTCTTGGCCTTGGTTTCAGGCCTGGTGTCTAATCAGAGTCAGGGTGTTCTCACCCAAGCTCCAGTCTCAGATCAAGTCAAGGTCAAGGCCCTTTTACCCTACTGCTATATACTCCACAGTTATAGACTCAAACAAAAACTTATAAAGCATCTGATACATAGTATAGTATATATTTACTAAATATATAAAATTACTGACAAGATGTATATATTATCTTGTACCCCCTATGATTATCCATAAAAAGGCAAAATAAAAAAAGATTAACCATACATGATAATTATACTTTAATGAAGAACACAAAATTGTTTTATACCTCTACTTTGGATGCCAGAAACACGCAAGTAGGAGCCATTAATACAGGATCTATACTTTTCAGAGAATACCTAAAACATAATTAGACAAGAGTTAAATTCTGTCCATTTAGAAAACACACTGGGTGATCAGGGAATCATAATTTTACAGCAAACAAATGATTTACTTATATACTGCATATGGAAATTAGAAGAGAATTTTAAACAGGCTAACAAAAACATAAAATAGCCATACCTGGCATAGAACCTCTTGAAATAGACTGTAGCAGTAGCAATAACCTGTTGCCTTAATTTGAGATGTTCACCTAATGCTTGGATTACTAAAAAGGAAATAATAAAATTTAAATGTATTATCTGGCACCATTATAATAACATTAACTTTTAATAGTAATTTCTACATATTACAGAATTATGTCCACTCATAGCTATGTCCACTCTCTGACACCCTCTGAACCACAGCTGCCACAGACTTGCAAATATAGCAACATGCAAAAACAAGAAAAAGAAACTGCTTACAAGTTACCTTGCAATAAGGAGGTTGAATATCAAATATCCCTCTTTTACTATATATTTAAATGCTTTTCATATCATCTATATAAAAAGTCCTACTCTTGCAGAAGACTCAAGTTCCTTTCCTAGCACCTCCACGGTGCTCACCATCATTTGTAACTCTAGTCCTTAGGGATCTAAGACTCCTCAGCACCATATAACATATAGTGCACAAATACACATGCAGGCAAAACACCCAAACATAAATAAATTTTATTAAAAAAAAAAAACCAGGTAACAAAGTTATCCTGGCACAGTAAAGGCCTCTTCTTGCTAATGTAAAACTACAAGGTAAAAATGATAACTACAGGATGTCAATTTAAACAATTATTTATTTTTACTTTTAAGATTAACCAACCTTAAAAGGGGCTGCACTAGAAATACCCAAGGAGATTAGCTAACACATAAGGTGCACAAAGTTTACCCAGAACACTACAATGATAAACGTGTGTGTATATATATATGCATTAACTATAGACTGCAATAATTCATTGAAAAATACCACAAGAAAGTCTCAAAGGTAACCAGCTAGACTATACTACTTCAACCAACTTAAAACTTTACCATTTGTAAAAAATATTTGTAACTTCCAATACTCTTCTTCTGAGAGAAACTTTAAGTCCTTCTGGCGCTCTTTCAACAGATCTTGTTTATCCAAAATCCACTGCAAACTGGAAAAAGTACAGATGTTAAGACACAGTACAGAAAGCCAACAGGCAAAAGCACCTAAAACTCTGATCTGAGATTTAACAAGCTTATCTAAGTACATTCCTTTTTTTTTTCTCCTCTGAGACAGGGTTTCTCTGTGTAGCCATGGCTATTCTGGAACTCACTCTGTAGACCAGGCTGGCTTCAAACTCAGAGATCCACCTGCCAATGACACCCCACTCCATCATTGCTAGGATGTGGCACCACACCCTTTTTTTTTTTGGAGGTACATCCTTAAAAGACAGTGTCTAGATAGGAATATAGCTCAGAAGTAGAGAGAGCACTATTTTTCTAATGAGATTTTTTTTTAACCAGCATTTTCACGATCACCCTTCAAATTTCTGTCTTGTCGGTAAACCAATGTAATCACTTTGATTCTTGACACTACTTGTGACTGCTTTGCTATCTTCAAATAATTCTTTATGAATCTATTTGGTTGACTCCCGTTCAGTCTGGTCAGTAAATAAGGATGCTATGGATGCCATTTTAAACTCTCAGGAGAGTTATTCATCTGATTCTTCTAGCTTTTCAGCAGCACACCTGCTGCCTCATCAGGAAAACAAACAAACAAACAAACAAACAAAAAACAAAAAACAAAAGCAAAGCAAAACAAAAAAAAAAAAAAACAGGAGAACTTGAGGGCAAAGAATTGGCTTTAATCCTAGCACTCAGAGGCAGAGGCTGTGAATTCAAGGTCAGCCTGGTCTACAGAGCAAGTTCCAGGGCAGCCAGACCTGTTACACAGAGAAATCCTGTCTTGAAAACCAAACCAAACAAAATAGAATCTCTTGATGTTTTTCAAAGGTTCTCTACCTCTTTCCGGATTTCCTTCATACTGTCATTTGTATAAAACAACAGCACACAGGTTCTAGGACCCTTTATACAAAGGCCCTTCCTCAAAGATAGATCTTACTATATACAAGACTCACTATCTGTTTCAGTGTTACATCACAGAGACAGACGATTTTAACCCTGCCTGCTTCTGTATTTCAACTTTACCTAAAACATCTCAGTGAGTAAAAACAACAAGAAATACTATGTCACATGGTGATGTCCCATGAACAACAGCTCATCTCCCTAAAGTCACTTCCTAGCAAGGGAAAACATGCTTGCCAGAAACAGGTTTTCAAACTCACGGCTTCCTTCTTCTCGGTTCTTGGGTAAAAAGGAAAAAAGAGCCAATCCAATTCACAAAACTAAAATTCCTGTAGTCTCTTCACCCTAAACTACGATGTCTTCTATCAAGTCCCATTCAGTTTTGATGTATTCAGTGGAAAACCCACTTGGCCCGATCACACAATCTTCCTGCACGTTATTCAATGCATTTAGAGAAAAATGCCTGAACTATTTCTTTAGGCCATCCATGGTCACGGACAGGCACCCGAATTCATTCATTTAAATGGTTCAAGGAATAAATACGATCTGGAAAAACACACTTTTAAAGCAAAACAGAAGACACTGGCTAATGAATAAAAATGGATACACGTTGAGAACACCTGCACTGTCTATATTCTAGGGGCATAAGTGTCAATTTAGAAGCTGGGAAGTGGTGGCGCACGCCTTTAATCCCACGACTGAGGAGGAAGAGGCAGGTGCAAACAAAAACGGATCCACAATCTAGGCATAAAAAACAAAACAAAACAAAACAAAAAAAAAACCCAGGAAGCAGCAGTTAGAAACAAGGAGGACTCACTCCTCTCCTCTGAGTAAATAATATTAAATCTGCAAGCAAGGCGAATGGCAAGCGATTGTAGCGTCGTTGCGCTCAACAAGACCTAGCAAAAGCGAGCCGTATCTGTCGGGACAGGCCACCTCACCGCGCACCGACAACGTGCAGTGCCCACAGCCCATCACCGACTCTGCCTCCCCAGATGCGAGCAGCAGCCGCCCCCTCAGCCCTTGGCACGCCGGCCCCCGCCCCGCGCCCCCGGCCCCCCGAGCCCCCGGCCCCGCGCCCCCGGCCCCCCGCGCCCCCGGCCCCCGCGTCCCCGGCCCCGCGCCCTCTGCGCCCCCCGCGCCCCCGGCCCCCGCGCCCCCGGCCCCGCGCCCCCCGCGTCCCCGGCCCCGCGCCCTCTGCGCCCCCCGCGCCCCCGGCCCCGCGCCCCCCGCGCCCCCCGCGTCCCCGGCCCCGCGCCCCCGGCCCCCGCGTCCCCGCGCCCCCCGGCCCCGCGCCCCCCGCGCCCCCGGCCTCCCGCGCCCCCCGGCCCCCGCGTCCCCGCGCCCCCGGCCCCCCGCCCCGCGCCCCGGCCCCCGCGCCCCCGCGTCCCGGGCCCCGCGCCCCCCGCGTCCCCGGCCCCCGCGTCCCCGGCCCCCCGCGTCCCCGGCCCCGCGACCCCCGCGCCCCCGCGCCCCCGCGTCCCCGGCCCCGCGCCCTCTGCGCCCCCCGCGCCCCCGGCCTCCCGCGCCCCCGGCCCCCGCGTCCCCGCGCCCCCGGCCCCCCGCCCCGCGCCCCGGCCCCCCGCGCCCCCGCGTCCCGGGCCCCGCGCCCCCGCGTCCCCGGCCCCCCGCGTCCCCGGCCCCCCGCGTCCCCGGCCCCGCGACCCCCGCGCCCCCCGCGCCCCCCGCGTCCCCGGCCCCGCGCCCTCTGCGCCCCCCGCGCCCCCGGCCTCCCGCGCCCCCGGCCCCCGCGTCCCCGGCCCCACGCCCCGCCCCGCCCCGCAAACGGACGCTCACTCACTAGTGGGAGCTCTGCCAGAAGTTCCCTGCCATGGAACGCTGCCTGCCCCGATACAAAAGCGCCAGCCAGCAGAGCGGCCCGCGGAGCCACCATAGACGCGGCCCGCGCTCCTCAAGCACAGCGCCGGGGCTGAGCTCCGCGGCCACCGCAGCCGGAGGGACGCCGGGACGGACGGACGCACGCACGGACCGAGGCAGCCGCGGGCCGCCGCACACACGCCGGTCCGCAACGCGGAACTGCGCACACGGGTTCCGGATGACCACAGTTCCGGCCCGCCCGGCGGCGGAGGAAGCCGGCAGGCAGACTCGGAACGGGCCGGAGCCCGGAAGTAGAGCAAGCAGGGGCGGAAGCTCGCGCTGCAGAACCGCTCCCCCGCGAGGTTTCCGGTGGGCTCCGCGCGGCGGCGGCCGCATCTGGGTTTGTTCCCCCGTGCGGTTTTCCCTCTGCATCGGTCTAGGGCTCCTGCCAACCCTCCCGGTAGTAGCACTCTGGAATTGTAAGGAAGCGTGACATTGTATGACTGTTCGTTTCCCTAGGGTTGGAAGGAGAAATTTGCGATCTAAACGCTCTTACGGATGGATGGGTTTTAGTGTGGACATTTTACAACAGCAACCTTTTAATGTCAGAGCCATCCACACCTGAAAACATGGGCGTGTGGATGCATATCTGGTCACACGGCTGCACACGCATGCCCCACACTGAAATACTACAGAAACGCAATGATTTAGTTTTACGGAATGAACAGTACGTTTCTGTTATCATTGTTAAAGTGCTTGCTAGAGTCCCAGAAGCCCTGGGTGCAATTCCCGTCACCGTATTCACCGCCACGTGAAGACCATTCTCAGCTACGCCACGTCAGTCATCAAGACGGTGCCCCCATACACTTGCCCGCAGGCCAGACTGGTGGACACATTTGCTCAGTTGAGGTTCCCGGTTTCCAAATGGCCCAAGCTTATATCCAGTTGACAGAAGCATAACCACGACAATGACAAATTACTCTAAGCACATTATTTTATGTGTATTGTGCAATTTTGGCCTCTTCAACTGTTATTAGGGGTCATATTATAACTTTAATAATTATCATCTTCATTATTTCTGCTTTGAAACACAGTATGTGTTGGAAAACACAACAACAAAATCCTTCTCTACACCTAATCATTCACCCTTTCTTTATTATTTTAAATCCTAGATCGCTATGTTTGTTGGCAATGACTAAACCTCAAAATTATTATAAAACATAGTCGTTAAGAACTCAATTTTAGCCAGGCTTGGTGATGCATGCCCAGTTTCAAACGGGAACAAATGGCTGAGGTGCCTATTTAATATATATCAAAGTAGACCTGGCCACCAGGGTCTCCCTGCATCCCTTAGCCCCTGTTACAGGGTCCGCCTGGCTGGCATACCCAACCCCTACCCTGAACTCTAGCCCAGGGAGCTTAGCTGTTCACTCCTATATAATCCAACCATTTGGATTGCCTGCTGGTAGGGAGTTTTTCTCTGTCCCCCCCATCCAGCTCCCAAATAATGACATGGAGACTTATTATTAATTTTGAAATCTTGGCTAAATACTTAGGCTTGTTTCTATATAACTCTGGTAACTGAACCCTTATCTTTTTATGTATATTCTTTTAAGTGGTTCTATTACTCTGTAAAGTGTGTGCAGCTTGCTCTGTGTTCCTGGAATCTCCTCACAACTCTGCCTTCTTCTTCCCAGCATCCCCCATGCCTGGAAATCCTGCCTAGTTATTGGCTTGCCTGTTCAGCTCTTTATTAAACCAAAACAAGTGACATATCTTCACAGTGTACAAAAAGATTATTCCACAACACTGGATCTCTTTGTACCTTTGGGCCTCCTGACTGCTGTACCTGGTTCCTCTCTCCCTTCTCTCCCTCTACATGGCACAGCTCAGACTGGTCATGTACACCCTGGACTCTCCCAGATGTTCCGGCTTCTGCCTCGAACTATGCTCTCCCTTATTTCTACAATAATCTTTTCCCTCCACCATACCTAGGACCAGTCGCTTCTTTTTCTTTTGTTTTTTTTTTTTTTTATTCACCTTTAATCCCAACATTTGGAGGGTGGAGGCAGGCAGGTCTTGAGTTCCAGGCAGCTTTAGTCTACAGATTGAGTTCCAGGGTAGCCAGGACAACACTGAGAAACTGTCACAATAAATCAACTAAACTAAACTAAGACAAAAATCTCAGTCTTGCCAGGCATGGTTTTGAATGCATTTAATCCCAGCTCTCAGGAGGCAGAAACTAGCAGATCTCCATGAGTTCAAGGCCAGCCTGATCTATATAGTGAAACTCTGTCTTTAAAGAATCCAAAAGCGAACAAATAAAAGAACTCAATCTTGGTCTGCAAGATGACTAAATGGGTAAACACATTTTCATACTGACCTGACTTATTTTTTAAAAGCTGCACTAATGGTGTTCCTCTGTAATTGGAGCATTCATCCCTAGCTCATGGGCCAGCTAGCCTGGAGTACACTGTATAACAGGAACAGCAAGAGAGACCCTGCTCTGGGCAGGTGGAAGGAGACAACCAATCCTTGAAAGTTGTCCTCTGACCGCCACATGCAAACAGTGGAATATGTGCCTGCAACCATGCATAGAAACAATAAAAAAGAACTCAGTGGTGACAAAGGTCTTTAATCATAGAATTCAGGGAAGGAGGCAGGAGGACTGGGTGTTCAAACCCAAGCTAGGCTACAGAATATGCACCCATTTAATAAATAAACAAAACCCGCATTGTCTAAACTAGGGTGGCTTTGCCACTTAATACTCTTGTAACCTTAATAGAAACTTCAGTTTGAAAGACCTGCAGAGCGTGGATCTTCACGCTCCTACTTAGGAAAGGTGGCACCCCAAATCATTCACGAGAAGTGGTCTCGATGCAAATAGCATGAGGAATTTTTATTCCAAGTGCAGAGTAATACACCACCCAGGGGTAGAGGACTGAGGACCTCGAGGGCAGAATTGAGATAGCTTTTATAGGATTTACATCAAAGCTAACAAGGCTGGTTTCAAAGCTAGCCTGTTATTTTCATTAGGCCTAAAAGCAAGGTCATGGGACAGTTCAAAACTTGCATGGTTAATAAGGTTTCCTAGGTTACAGAGATTTTATAGAGTACACAGTTTTTACAAGGTGGGATTGTTTACCGCACCTGCAAGGTTAGGGGGTTTTCTTTCTCTAGGACCGGTGGGCTCAGTGGTCTTGTTCTTAAGATAATGGGGGCTGGAAGAATGTCCTCTCCAGTCAGGGAGTTATCTATATCTATTGGCAGAAACACTTGTTCTTTCTGGTTTTCTCTTCTTGCCATGAGTCCGTCTCTTTTAGTTACTGATTTACTTTGTGGACAGGAATGACACATAACAATTCCCAGACTGTTGTTGTGGATAACAACATTCTTCAGAAACTAGGTGATTATGAATAATAATAATAATTTCCAGAAACCGGTCATCATGACCAAGCTATTTCATGTGTTTTTCTTTTTCCTGAGCTTTGCATGCAGCTAGTGTGATTTTTAAATACATGCTGATAGACTTTATTTTAAATTTCAAACTTTTAGTGGTCATTAGAGAGTTAGGCTGTATTTTCATCCTGTCAAGTTCATCTGTTAGAAAGATATAATCAAAGTACCTAAGTCATGTGGTGGTTGCAAATTTTCAATGAAATTAAAATAATACCCAGTACACACACAGTAAGAAAGATGGAGTTTTTTCTTTTCTTTTTTTCACTTGTTGACATGTTCTCAGTATATGACCCTGTCTGGTCTAGAACTCACTATGTGGACCAAACTGTCCCGGGACTCCAGAGTGCTGGGATTAAAGGCGTGTGCCACCATGCGGGACCTACTCTTAGCTTCTATTACATAAGAAAGCCTAAACTACAGTACAGATAAAAAAGAACTTGGTTTTTGTAACACAGTGTTGCCTTGATATACGAACTTCTCTGCTGACCACTAGCTCCTGACACATAAAGCAGCCATCCCTGTGGTGACCAATGATTGTGTTGATTTACAGTGTAAAAGCCTAGTTCATGTCCTTATCGTCCCTTCTGCTCTGTAGTTCTAACTCTGGAGTGACTAGAAGTTTTGGGGGAATTTCGGGATTCACTTTTTGAATTCAGTTAGTTGGGAATGGATTTTGAAGAACACAATATGTATCAATAAAAAATTTTAGGAGAGGCTAGAGAGATGTCTCAGAAGTTAAAAGTGTGTGTGGCTCTTTCAGAAGACTAGAGTTAATTCCCAGCACACACATCAGATGGCTCACAACTACC
The DNA here is from genome assembly GCA_030556225.1 of Cricetiscus sungorus. Classification (NCBI taxonomy): domain Eukaryota; kingdom Metazoa; phylum Chordata; class Mammalia; order Rodentia; family Cricetidae; genus Cricetiscus; species Cricetiscus sungorus. The sequence continues at coordinate 29,413,478 of JANBXA010000114.1, read as the reverse complement.
TGCTGCAACAGCCAGCCCCAGGGGATCAATAACTTCTCTCCTCCATGGGTAGCAGCATGCACTGTGCATGTCCATACACACGCGTGCGCGCACACGCACACGCACGCGCGCGCACACACACACACACACACACACACACACACACCAATCTTTTAAAATGTATTTTATTTTTAGTTAAAATAAAATTAGATTCCATCATCTCTCTCTTCCCTCTTCTCCCTCCTTGAGTGGACTGAAAGTCTGGTTAGTTCCTACCCCTATGTAGTATGGGGGCCAGGGGTCTAAGCATAACCAGTAGTCCTGGCCCATTTCTAGCTGGATCTGATTAACTTGAGAGGTGGGACTCTGGTTAAATGCTTCTGAAGGGGAAGGTGGTTAGAGCCTTGGCACAGTGTGATCATCTTTGTTGAGACCCCAAAGGCCTGGGAGTCTGGAGGGCATTTTTTTTTAGGTAGTAAATCTATCTCCAGAATCCCTTCCTGTGGCATAGAGTCTGATTCATCAGGTTCTTTCTATTTCCCAAAGCCAAATATTTAAGGAAGTTTTAGACCTTTAACTTATGACCATTATATTTTCCTATTGTGCATTCCTTGTAGGTGGTATTTCTCTCTCTCTCTCTCTCTCTCTCTCTCTCTCTCTCTCTCTCTCTCTCTCTCTCTCTCTCTCTCTCTCTCTCTCTCTCTCTCTGTGTGTGTATTTGTTTCCAGGAAGCCTCTGTTTTACAACCCCACTTTTTACAATGGAAACTCTTGTTTTTGGCGATTAGTAGGCCCAGCCATAGAGAGTGCATAGAACTGTAAACCCTGTATCTTTATCTCAAAAGATAAATTCCCACATCTTTCCTTTCGCTAACAGAAACAGACCTTTAAAGTGGGCATCAGGGAGTAAATGTCAAGATAAATATGACTTGCTGGTCTGTAGTCATGTTACCCATCCCTTCATCTGTATCTGTCTTCCTCAGTTCTCAGGTCCAGCCTTGAGGGTAGTGGGGGATGGACCATGACCCTGTATTCATCCAAACATAAGACTCAGGAGGAGGCAGGGGGCAGGGAATGGAAAGAACCACGGACCCAATATAACCTTAGTTTTAATGTAGGCAGAGTTTCTCAGTGTCTTGGCAGCTGCTCCCAAATAACCATTCAGATTCTTATTATTAATTACAAATGCTCAGCTGATAGCTCAGGCTAGTTAATAACTAACTCTGATGTTTTAAATTAACCCATCTATATTGATCTACATTCTGCCATGTGCATCTCCTATTTCCTCTCTGTGTCTGACTGGTGACTCCTCTGACTCTGACTTCTCATTCCCAGTGACCTTAGTCTGATTCTCCTGCCTGACCTTATCCTGTCCAGCTATTGACCAGTCAGGTTCTTTTTTAAACCAATCACAGCGACACATAGTCACACAGTGTAAAGGAATATTTCACATTTCCCCTTTTTGTATAATTAAAAAGGAAGTTTTAACTTTGACATAGTAAAATTATATACAACAAAAAGTTATTAAGTAAGAATTACAGTTACAATGTCCAGTGTATTTGTATTTGGCAAATTTCGAGAAAATACTCTATTATTTATCTTTGTGAAACTGAAGTTTTATACCTAATTTATCTTTTATCATAACTAAGTAAAATTTTTTAACCACGACTCTCTAATTTTTAACCCCATCAAAGACCCCAGTAGGGTGAAATATCACCTAATGACGGAGTCATCTGTCTGCGTGGACAGTCACCAAAGTTCTTCTGTAATGTTGGGGCACCCAGCTTTGGCCAACAGGCCCAGTGCATCTGGCAGACTTTTCAGAGAAGCAGGGGAATTTTGAAGGATTGTTCTACCTTGTTTTCACAAAATTTGGCAGTCACTTTCTTTTGCCTCCTGCTGGTTCAGTTTGGACTGTATACGGTCAGCAATTGAGGCAAGGGCAGTTTCTTGCCCAAATGTCTACCTTTTGTCATGAAGAAAACAAACTCCTTACTGAGTTTATTTGATGGTCATCATCTCATCTGAAGTAGATTGGTGCTGTCAGGAACAGATGACTCTCACTGTCATGAAAAGCCTTAGGCTATTAAACATAATAAATGTCCTATTCTGTAGGCTGTAGTGAGATATTCACTCCGCCTGCACACGTTGCACTGACCGCGCCCGCTGGGGGTGGGGACAGGTGCGGATGTGACACCCCCCAAAGGGTGTGGCCAGTGCAACAGGTGCAGGTGGAATGATCTCACTACAATAGGACTTTGAAATGTTTGAAGACCATGTATCTACTTAAATATATGTGTGTGACCTTGAAAACATACCTAATGTGACTATAAGTTTGATTGTTATACATACTATTAATCTGTATTTTGTAATTACACAGTACATTTTTAAATGAGCCGCATAAGCACAATACCCTAACAAGAGTTGAAACATATGTACAGCATAATAAATTAATTTAAAAATTGTATCAATAAGTCAAAGTCCATGTCATTGTAAAATATTTTGAGATTAATGTTTTTTTTTATTAGAGTAGACTCAATAATGTACCCTTTTATGTCATCATTCCCAAATCATATTCCTCTTTTTTCCTTTAGAAAGAGATCTTTGAATTTAACTCCTTTGTCTAACTTGTTTCCTGACTATGACCAATAACAACTTGTAACCAGCCCCCCTTAAAGGATAAAACACATCCATAACCCATCTTTTTTTGGAATGTGGGCATCATCCTCTAGACCTGTTGCTTGGGAATGCTTATATTTTTGGATTCTGAGAAAACTCGAGATCATGGTTGAATCTTGGCTGCAGTAGTGTGTGGGGCTGGATAATCTCAGCCAGCAGCCTTGAAGCTGTTTTGGATGCAGAATTTTAAGGAGACTAAAACGGAGGCATTCTGAAATGCTGGATCACCTGGGTCACCTATTTTCATTGGTGCTTTATCCCCTTGTTCTGAAAACACATAAACTCTTAAAGGCAACATACATTACAAGTATTGTATATGTGGTGTGTACATCACGTAAAGATGATTTTTTTGTCTTATGTTTGAGCAGGTAAAATACACTTGCATGCTTTGTAGTTTGGGGGATTATTTCTGTGCTTGTAGTCAGGACTTTCAGGGGGGGTCTTCACTGATAAAACCTGATCACCTTTAACATGGAATGAATCCACAGTCTCTCATTTCCTGTAGAAATAAAAGCATAACCTGTCTCCCAAAGCAACACACCTTTTGACTTCCATTTTGAAGTCAAGAGATTTAAAAAAAAAAATATGTACGTTGGTTAATCTAGCACCTTTTATAGTCCAATGTCTCTTAGCTGCCAAAAAAAATTTAAAGACAGCACAATAACATTGGGGATCCAGACATTCTGTATACTTTCTCATCTTTATGTGGCTTGTTTTTTTTTATATTACTTTAATCCTTTAAGGTCTTTGTTTTATTGTTTTAAAACTATATGTTTTATGACTGTCTATACCTTTATTTTTTTCTCTTCCAAGCCTTTGTGCTTATTTTTTGTAATCCGTTTTCAGGATTTGGTTTGTTTTTCCCACCTGGATCTGCCTTTACTGAGCATCTGTAACCTTTTCTGTCTGCATGAGCAAACCCCCGAAGCCCAGCACACTGTGCATTGGCAGCTCCTACGCTGGTGGCGGAAGCCGTGCAGCCAGTGGCTGAGAGACAACTGTCTGTACTGCAGCCTGTGTCAGGGACTGCAGGAACCTGCCACGTGGCTTAGCTCCTGGCTTGCTGGCAGCTGCCAGGAGACACAACTGACACTGGGAAGCTGTGTTTGACACCATTTTTGTGCTTTTAGAAGGTTTTAAAGATTTTTTTCAGGTCTCCTGTGGATGTGGGTGCCTGATGTTGGGCGCCATACCTGGAGATGCTCCATTTGGCATCCTTATCTGAGGCTTCTGCTTTGTTGATCTGGGTGTGGCGGGTCCATGGTATAATGGCAGCTACCTTCCATGCCACAGGAGTGGAGAGAAGCACCATGTAGGATCCTTTGCAAGTTGTTCCCAGTGCCCCTTTGAATATCCGTTACCAGACAACATCACCAGGCTTGAACAAGAGGAAACTGGTGGTGGACTCATTTTAGTAGGATCTCTCAGTTCAATGAACAAACAGCCTCTGTGGAGGACTGAAGGGCTTGTAGTGACTTGAGAGAGTAATACTTACAGAGTTCTGCTAACTGCTCATGTCTGAGCTGGGAAAATGGTGGGGGGTGGGGGTGGTCTTCCAAGTGTAATCTCATAGGGCATATTGCTCCCTGTATTGGGGGGAGCAACCACAAAGCAAAGCAACACAATAAGTCTATCCGCTGTTTGCTGGACTCTGAGAGTTTTGTTAGGGGCTTGTTTGTTTTTGACAAGCTGTTCATTATTTTTACCAGTCCATAATTCTGAGGTCTATATGCTCAATGAAGTTTTCAATCTATGTCTAATGTTTTAGCTATTAATTGAGATGATTTTGACTATGAAAGCCAGGCCACTGTTGAACCCCATTACTAGGGGAAGGTCAAATGATGAGACCAGTTCCTGGAGGAGCTTTTAAGTTACTATTTGAGCAATGTCTTCATTAGGACTGCTACTGATGTGGGAAGGCAAGGGTTTAATTGGGCTTACGTGTCTACATCATTGTTTAATGGGGGATGTCCTTCTGTATATATATTTCTCTTATTGGTTGATGAATAAACACTGTTTGTCCTATAGAGGCAGAAATATAGGTGGGACTAGGAGACAAGGAGAATTTTGGGAAAGGTAGGCAAAGAGGGACCATGAGGAGATGCCATGGAGAATAGGGCATGCCAGGTGTTCTCTGGTAAGATAAGGGCATGTAGAAATACATAGAAAATAGTTATGGGTTAATAATCAAGACAGAGCTAGCCAATTAGAATCCATAACCATTGGTTAACAGATTAATAGTGAATATAGCATCTGTGTGCTTATTTGGGGCTGAGAAGGGCAGTGAGACCTAGCGGGACAAGAAAATTCAACAATTGCTCATCACTGAATGGAGTCAGGACAGGAACTCAAGAGGAGTTCCCTCCTTTCAGATAACTCTAGCTTGTGTCAAGTTAACAGAAAACTAGCCAGCAAAGCAGTTTCAGTTTGGGTGGGGAACATTTCTACCCACTCAGAAAAGATGTCCCCCATTGGCAGGCCAGATCTTTATCAGAGTCCACTGGGGCATTGGCCTCTCATTACCCTTCCTAGGTAAGGGCTCTCTGTTTTGGATTTACTTGAGTATGTAAGGATGGAAACATTTAGCCTAACTCTCCACTGACCCCAGGAAGCTGGGAGTCTTATATCCCAGGCTGAAGGTCACCTTCTTGAAAGTTTATGACAGCACCTGTGAGTGAGTGTGTTGGGCCCAACCTCGACCAGCAAAGAAGACGCAACTCCGGGAAGATCTTCAAGCAGTTTATTCAGAATCCTTAACAAAGCTTCTTCTCTCCCAGAGTTTCCCCGCACAGGCTTAAATCCCCTTGTGCTGACCAACCCCAGTGAGCTATGTGGACCCTGCAGTTAGGCTGCTCCTATGTGGAAGCAAACAAGCTGAACAGGCTTAGCCAAATAAGGACTTGTTTGTTCAGAGAGCACTCACCATCGGGAAGGTGGAAGGCAGAAGCCAGCGCCATCTTTAAGGCGCGGCACTTCGCAGCTCTCTACATGAGTGAACACAGGAAATGAGCCTTGTTGCCCCACCCAGAAGCCTGTGCGAAAGCAGACTTCCTGGGCTAAGCTCAGGCTCGGATAGTTTTAATTGGTCCACACTGGATGCTACGAGGTGATTGGTTCATGGCTTCTCGTGAGTGATTTGGGGGGCCGCCTTTCCTGAGTGGGAGCGTAAAGGTTCTCGCTCTCGCAGGTCTTTCAAGTACAAACCTGGTAGCTGGCTTAGACTTCTTGTGCCAGCCTGTCCAGTCAATGTATTATATATCTTGGTCTGATCAATGGGAGAGAGCCCAGCCTGTGGTGGATGGTGCCAGCCCTGGCCTGGTGGTCCTGGGTTCTGTAAGAAAGCAAGCTAGCTTTCATGGCCTCTACATCAGTGCCTGCCTCCAGGTTCCTATTCTGCTTGAGTTCTTGTCCTGACTTCCTTTTGTGATGACCAGCAATGTGGAAGTGTAAGTTGAACAAGCCCTTTTCTCTCCCTCTCCTCTGTCTCTGTTTCTGTCTCTGTCTCTGTCTGTTTCTCTCTCTCTCTCTCTCTCTCTCTCCCTCTCGCCATGGTATTTTGTTGTAGCAATAGAAACCCTAACTAAAACACATGTTAAGTTTTATGGCCTGAATAGTATTTGCATCATGGAATCAGTTTGCTAAGGTCTGCAGGGCCTGTTATAATACTAGTAACTTAATAGCTCACCTGAAAATTACAGGAAAAGAAGAAATCACACCCCAAAGGAGTAGTTGGCCACAAATAATCACTCAGTGCTAACATCAGTACAATAGAAACAATCAAACAAAAAATTCCTGCAAAAAAACATTACAAAGAAAATAAAAAACAAACAACAACAACGACAACCAAACAACACGAAGAATCAATGGAATAAAGACGTGGTTTGAATGAAAATGGCCTGCATAGGCTCATTGGGAGTGACACCGTTAGGAAGCTTGGCCTTGTTGGAAGAAGTCATTCAATGGCGTGGGGCTTTGAGGTTTCAGATGTTAAAGACAGGTCCAGTGTCTGTCTGTCTGTCTGTCTGTCTGTCTGTCTGTCTGTCTGTCTTCCTGCTGCCTGCCAATACAAATGTAGAACTCTCAGCTACCTTTCCAGCACCATGTCTGCCTCTGTTCTGCTGTGCTTCCTTTATAAGAGTTGTGGTCATGGTGCCTCTTCACAGCAATAGAAACACTAACTAAGACAGTGTTGGTTCTTTTAGAAATTCAATTAAAATCCACAAACCCTTAATCAAGTTAACCAAATGGCAGAGAGAGTATATCTAGAGACTCCAGAGGACATTCTTTAAAAACCCATACTCTACCAAACTGGTAAATCTAAAAGAAATGGATAATTTTCTTGATAGGTACCACTTACCTATGTTAAATCAAGATCAAATAAAGGATTTAAATAGACCTACAACCCCTAGTGAAATAGAAGCAATCATTGAAAGTCTCCCAAACCAAAAAAGCCCATGGGCATGGTTTTAGTGAAGAATTCTACCAGACTTTCAAAAAGGAGTTAATGCCCATACTCCTCCAATTATTCTACAAAATCAAAACAGAAGGGGCATTGCCTAATTCATTTTATGAAGCACAGTTATCCTGATACCCAAACAATTTAAAGATCCAACAGAAAAATAATTACAGAAAAATTTCTCCTAAGAACATAGGTGTATTGGTGCACACCTTTAACCCCAGCCCTCAGGAGGCAGAGGCAGAATGATGTCTATGAATCCAAGGCCAGCATGGTCTACAAAGCAAGTTCCAGGACAGCCAGGGCTATATACAGAAACCCTGTCTCAGAAACCCAAAACAAAATAAAACAACAAACATAAATTCAAAAATTCTCATTGAAATACTTGCCAAACTAATCTAAGAACACATTAAAAAGATCATCTAACATTCTATTATGATCAAGCAAACTTTATTCCAGAGATGCAGGGATGGTTCAACATACATAAATCAATAAATTAATTCACAATATAAACAAACTGGAAGACAAAAGTCACACGATCATCTCACTAGGTACAGAAAAGGCCTTTGACAGAAATCTAACATCCGTTCAGTATAAAACTCCTGGAGAGATTAAGGATGCAGGAAACATAACAATTTAATGAAGGTCGTTTACAGTACAGCAAGCCAACAGCCAACATCAACTTACATAAAGAGAAATGCAAAGCAATTCCACTAAAATTAGGAATGAGACAAGGTTGTCCTCTCTCTCCATTTCAATACAATATAATACTTGAAGTTTTAGCTAGAGCATTAAGACGACAACTCAAGAAGATCAAGGAGATGCAAATTGGAAAGGAAAAAAGTCAAAGTATTTCTTTACTTGCAGATGATATGATAGTATATATAAATAACTCCAAAAATTCTACCATCAGAGTCCTACAGTTGATAAATATTTTCATCAAAGTAGATGGACATGAAATTACCTCAGAAAACCCATCAGGCTTCCTATATTCAAATGATAAATAGACTGAGGGAAAAATCATGGAAATAGCACCTTTCACAATAACCTTAAATAACATAAAATATATTGGGCTAAGTCTAATCAAGCAACTAAAGATTTGTATGATAAAAACTTTAAGGTATTGAAGAAATAAGTTGAAGAAAATATCAAAAGATTTCCATACTCATAGATCAGTAGGATTCATAGAGTTGAAATGGCCAACTTACCAAAAGCAATCTACAAATTTAATACAATCTCCATTAAATGTTCAGCAAAAATTTTCACATGTCTTGAGAGGAGAATTTTTAGCTTCATATAGAAACTCAAAAACAAAAAACAAAAACAAAAACAGGGTAGCTAAAATAATCCTGAATAATCAAATAACTGATGAAGGTGATGAAGGCATCATCACCCCCAGTTTCAAGTTGTACTATAGAGCTACAACAACATATTACTATATAACAATTTATGTAATAAAGCCACATGGTATTGTTTTTATTAGATACACATTAATCAATGGAATCAAATTGACATAAATCCACACATCTGATTTTTGATAAAGAGGCCATAAATATATACTGGAAAAAAGACAGCATCTTCAACAAATGGTGGTGGTCAAACTGAATGATCGCATGTAGAAAAATTCAAATAGGTCCATATTGTCACCCTGCACTTAACCCTAAATGGATCAAAGACCTTAATGTAAAACTGGACACACTGAACCTCATAGAAGAGAAGGTGGGAAACAACCTTGAACTCATTGGCACAAAACTAGACTCTGAACAGAACACCAATAGCACAGGCAGTAAGACCTCATGAAGCTGAGAAGATTCTGCACAGAAAGATGCCATAATTCAGACAAAGCAGCAGCCTAGAATGAGAAAATTTTTAACAACTATACATTTGATAGAAGGCTGATGTCCAAAATATATAATGAACTAAAAAAAAAAACCTAAATATAAAGAAAAAATAATGGAATTAAAACCTGAATGAGGTAACCCAGTCACAAAAAGAGGAACAGGGTATGTACTCGCTCATATATGGATTTTAGACATAGAGCAAAGGATCACCAGCCTATAATACACACCACCAGACAAACTGGGATACAAGGTGTATTCTAAGAGATTCATATATGGTCCCTCACAAAAGGGGGAAGGGACAAGTCCCCCAGAGCACATGGGAAATGGGGGAAGGTAGTGAATGGAGAGAGAACTAGGAGAAAGAGAAGGGGAGGAGAGGAAAACACGTCTGACTAGATAGGTTGAGTCAGGGTGAGAGAGGGGGGCATAAAAGAGGGAGCCATTATTGGTTTGAAGAGAAAACTGAACCTAAAGAAAGGTCTAGAGAACTACAAGACCAACTCCAACTAATAATTCGAACAACCATGGAAAGGCTACCATAAATGCCCTTCCCTGATAGTGAGATCATCAACTAAATTATCCACCATCATGGAGCCCTCATCTAGTATCTGTTGGAAACAGAAGCAAACACCCATAACCAAACACGGAGTCAAACCAGAATCCAGATGCAGAGAGAGAGGACAAGACCAGATTTCAGAAACACATAGAGACAGCTGACCTGATCAAGGAGGAGCTAATGGGCCCCCCAGACTGATAGTTGGGAATCCAGCATGGGACTGACTCAGACCCCCTGAACATGGGTCTCAGCTAGGAGGACTGAGCAGTCTGAGGGACCTCAGACAGCAGAAACAGGATGTATTCCTGGTGAACAAAAGGACCTTGTGGACACATCCCCCATGGAGGGATACCCCCTTAACCTAGAGACAGGAGAGAAGTCCTAGTCCCTACTTCAAATGGCTTGACAGACTTACATGACCCCACCTGGATAGCAAAGCCCTACAAGTGGAATGGGGGTGGAGGGATGGGAAGGGAGGGTGGCCAGGGTGCATGTCACAGGGGAAAGAGGGTAAGAGGGAGGGAGGGAGGGAACAAGGTATGGAGGGATGGAGGGAGGAAGGGAGAGGAAACTGGGATCCACATGTAAAATTTTTAAATTATATTATTAATTAAAAAAAAGAAGGAAAAAATGCTGCTGGATTAATTCAATATATATGTTTAAAATGTTTTGACTCCAAAATTTAAGTTCAAGGACAAGTTACTGGGGAAAAGGATTTCTAATTTTGTTTCCACAGAAAATGAAAAGCTGTGGATTCCTTCCAGACTAATGTGGTTTCATGGAGCAAGATCCCCTAAAGCATCGTCAATGGGACATTGCAGCCTTGCAGACCACTACATCCAGGATTTCTGCATCTTCTTAGGATTCCCTATTACAGCGCCCCCTACCAGCAGGAAGCAGTTTGGAAAGAACAATGCCCAAATTCCCAAATATTGTTTATAAATGTTTGTTTTCATTTGAAATAAAAGGCATGTATAATTATGTCCAGCATAAAATAAATAAATGTTTAAAAACATGGGCTACAGGGAGGTGGTGGTGCACACCCTTAATCCAAGAATTTAGGAGGAAGAAGAAGGCATCTCTCTAAGTTTGAGGCCATCCTATTGTACAGAGCAAGTTCCAGGACAGCCAGGACTGCACACAGAGAAATCCTGTCTTGAAAAACAAAAGACATTAACACAAAACAAAAACAAAGGGCTAAAAACCTCAATAGAATTCTCAATTGAATAAACTCAAATGGCTGAGAAAACTTAAAGAAATGTTCAGCATTTTAGCCACCAGGAAAATGACAATCAAAATACTTGGAGATTCTGTCTTAGACCTCTCAATTAGCATAGCTAAGGTCAACAAATCAAGTGGGAGTACAAACTTGTACAGCTACTTTGGAAACCAGTGTGGTGATTCCCCAGGAAGATGGGATTTGACCTACTTCATGATCCAGCTATATCACTTTTGGGCATATACCCAAAGGGTGCTTCATCCTACTACAGAGATACTTGCTCAGCTACGTTCTCTGCTGCTCTACATAATACCCAGAAAATATGGTATGTATACACTTATCTGTAGGCATTAGCTGTGAAGTCAATGATAACCAAGCTACAATCTAAAGGACCACAGAGTTTAGGTATAGAGTAAGAGACTAAAAGGTACATCTTTATATATCTCAGATAGGTTGTATGTATGGATGAAGTGGGCTAGAATGGGATGATCAAGTGGGAAGGAGAAGGGAAGAGACAGCTAAAATCAAGGACCATTTGGGTGGCAGAAGCTTCCTAAAATATATTCACACATGAAGGTGCAAACTCGTACAGCCATTTTGCAGATCAGTATTGCAGTTCCTCAGGAAAATGGGAATCAGTCTACCACAGGACCCACCAATTCCACTCTTAGGCATTATACCCAAATGATCCACATCCATGCAACAAAGACATGTGCTCAACTATGTTCATAGAGCATTATTTGTAATAGCAAGAACCTGGAAGCAGCCTAGATGCCCCTCAACTGAAGAATGGATAAAGAAGATGTGGTACATTTACACAATGGAATACTACTCAGAGGGAAAAAAAAAAAAAACAATGGAATCTTGAAATTCGCAGGCAAGTGGATGGAACTTGAAGAAACCATCCTGAATGAGATGACCTAGTCACAAAAAGAGGAACATGGTATGTACTCACTCATATGTGGATTTTAGACATAGAGCAAAGGATCACCAGCCTATAATTCAAGCCGCCAGAGAAACTAGGATACAAGGAAGAATCTAAGAGTTTCATACAAGGTCCTCCACAGAAGGGAAAAAGGACAAGATCTCCTGAATATATTGGGAAGGGGGGAAGTGAGTGAAGAGGAAGCTAGGAGAAAGAGAAGGGGAGGAGAGGAAAGCACGTGGAACTAGGAAGATTGAGTCAGGGAAGAAATAGACGAGAGAGAAACAGAGAGAGAGAGAGAGAGAGAGAGAGAGAGAGAGAGAGAGAGAGAGAGAGAGAGAGAGAGAGAGAGAGAGCATAAAAGAGGGAGCCGTTACAGGTTTCAAGAGAAAACTGACTCTAGAGAAATGTTCAGAGACCTACAAGACTGACCACAACTAACAATTTGAGCAACAGTGGAAAGGCATCCATAAATGCCCTTCTCTGATAATGAGATCGATGACTAACTTATCCACCATCATAGAGCCCTCATCTAGTAGCTGATGAAAACAGAAGCAGACACCACTGCTAAACACTGAACCAAACTGTAATCCAGATGCAGAGAGGGAGGACAAGACCAGGCTGCAGAAACCCACAGAGACAGCTGACCTGAACAAGGAGGAGCTAATGGGCCCCCAGACTGATAGCTGGGAAACCAGCATTGGACTCACTCAGACCCCCTGAACATGGGTCTCAGCTAGAAGGCCTGGGCAGTCTAAGGGACCTTTGACAGTGGAACCAGGATGTATCCCTGGTGCACGAAAGGACTTTGGGAGCTCATTCCCCATGGAGGGATACTCCCTTAGTCTAGAGGCAGGAGGGAGGGCCTAGTCCTTACTTCAAATGACTTGACAGATTTTGTTGACCCCTCCTGGAGGCACCACCCCTCCTGTAGAGTAGGGGCGAGGGGATGGGATGGGAGGGTGGTGGTGGGGGACATGGGAGGGAAGGAAAGGGAACTGGGATATCAATATGTAAAATAAGGGAATAAAACATAAAAAGAGAGGTGTTGTGAGGTATTTGTACGGTGTGAAGATGTGTTGCCATGATTGCTGTAATAGAAAGCTGAAAGGCCATTAGCTCGGCAGGAGACATAGTTGGAACTTCTGGTCAGAGAAGAGAGTGGAAGAAGAGAGGCTAGACAAGGAGGAAGCAGCTTGGGCAGTATAAAGAGATGAAGTAACAAGCCATGCAAGAGAAGATACATTACAATAAATGGGTTAATTTAAGTTATAACAGCTAGTGGAATAAGCCTAAACTAAGGCCAAGCTTTTATAATTAATAATAAGTCTCCACATCATTTTTTGTGAGCTGGCAGAGCAAAGAAAAATCCACTCATCACGAGGGGAAAGCTCAATGGGAAGTAGTGGTGAGCATCTGTAATCCCTGCACTTGGGAGGCAGAGGCAGGTGGATCTCTGTGAGTTCGAGGCCAGCCTGATTTATAGAGTGAGTTCTAGGACAGCCAGGGCTGTTACACAGAGAAACTCTGTCTCAAAAAATCAGAACAAAATAAAAAGCCAGGAAAGCTTAGTTTCCTTTCTGGTGTTGTGGTCATGCATTTTCTCAGTGGTCCTTTACTGCCAGTGTGTTTGTCGCCCTGTGGGACAATATGAAATGGCTATAGTCGTTTTTTGCCTGTCTTGTGTGAGGGATGGACGTTAGAGACATCTTGGGAGAGGCTAGGAGTGCTGATGGACTTTTGGCATACTTAGGGTTGTCTCTCATAACGTTGTTATCTCGCTCCAAATGCCAAGGATTCCTAGTTGAGAAACTGTCATGTGTATTGTATCTGATGTAGTAACATACTATGACCGAAGAAAAGTCATTCAGGCTTAAGATGGCAAAAGTGATTCACGGTGACAATTAGTCTACTGAATTAAAAAGAACTTCTCCTCTAGAAATTTTTTTTTGTTAGCTAATGCAGGTCTCTTTATTGTTTAAATAACTTTCAGTTGGCATTTCCTGGCAAACAAATTCCAGATGACACAATAGAATAAAAGTGTGTGGTGTCGTGCCACCAACACATGGTGTCCAGTGGAAGAGAGGAACAGCAGCCTGACAAACGTTTTTTTAAAAATTCTTTTTAGACAAGTTCTCATCGAGAAAATATGGTTCGCTCTCCTTGGAGAGACACAGCAGATAGCTAAAACCCAAGAGCCAAGAAACCTTACCCAAGCAGTGGAAACTCTTGGCAGCCAGTCGGGTGCTGGCTGATGTGTGCTCTATGACGTCTGGCCTCGATGGGCACAGGCTGTGGGGCTCTACCTGCAGAGCTAACCGCTCGCCCAGAGCACCTCCACCGCCAGGTCATTCCTCCTAAGCAATGGCAGCAGACACCTGTGCACCACGGGCCCTGCAGCAGCTCAGCTGGGTAGGACTTCTTGGGCTACCTTCTGCCTCAAGCTGCTAACCAGAACCACAGCCAGGCCTTTAGAAGAAAGCCTACTCTTGTTGCTGATAATTCTCACAGTGCACTCCATCTCCCAGTGCCCGTGCCCCCTGCTTCCCAGCCAGTCCCTGGTTAGTAGACTCAGATATCTGGGTGGGTTGTGCAAGGGTCTTCCTCGTAGAACTTCAGGTTGAGCTGGAGCTGGAAAAATGCTCAGTTGCCAAGAAGCAGATGTGTGTGTGTGTGTGTGTGTGTGTGTGTGTGTGTGTGTGTGTGTCGTGTGCGTGTGTGTGTAATTACAGGAGGAGCTCATACACTCTCATGTTTCTGCAATATACAGTCGTGCTGCCAGTGACTATGAATGCATGCAAACAAGAGCTATGTTTTAGCCAAGCCATGGTGGCACACACCTTTAGTCGCAGCACTTGGTGGATAGAAGCATGTGGATCTCTGTGAGTTCGAGATCAGCTTGGTCTACAAGAGCTAGTCCCTGTCTTGAACCCCCCTCCCCCCAAAAAAGAGCTACGTTTTATAATGGAAAATATTAGTTTTCTACACTTTCCCGTACAGTAGGTATGATTCTCCCATTGGGTTTAGCTACGGTTTTAATTCAATAACTGACCAAATACAGTACATCGCAACCTTTTTAACGTAAGTCTTCTGATCTTTCTCAAAGATAGTGGCTAATTTGGCCCAGGCATTTGGCATGAGTTTCTTCAGAGCATCTGCATATGAGCTTCACTGGGACAGAGTGTGAGGTGACCAGTCTCGCGACACTTTTGAAGATTGTCCGTAGTAGCCACCTTGTTGTACCCCAGACCGAGAAAGGGGATGGAATGTGGTCAGGTATGCACACAGCAGGCATGAACGGTGCGAGTTAGTGAAAGAGGCTTACTCATCCGAAGCCCTGTTAATCAGCCTTTTCCAGACCAGAGTGAACCCCTACTTTCCTTCCCGTTTATTCCTCTGTCAATAGCAAGCACTTGAGCTTTCTTGTCGCATTCGAGTCTCTAGGATTTTGCACCTGCCGGTAACCCTTTGGCTGTACAGTCTTTTAAAACCAAGCTCGCTTGGGTAAGAGTACGAGACCCACACAGCTCAAGACACTCAAGCCCTGTTCCCAGCTGGGTTCAAGCAGGTGGCTCACCACCAGAGCCTGGGGCTCATGGGCCTTCAAAGTGGCCTTGCAGCTGGGGATGGGGATGTCCCTGGAACCCCAGGGTGCTTTTCCACCGTCGCAAAACCCCACAGCCGTGATAACGGAAGCAGCTGTCTACACTCACAAAAGAGCATCTAGAGGACCCCAGGAAGATGCCACCTCGAAGATGCTGAATTCCATCCAGGGTCGGGCTCCGCTTCAGGCAGTGTAGGAGGCTGGGGGGTCTCTAGGACTCTTCCTCCTCTGGGCTTGTATTAGGTCTCAGACCTGGCATTCAGCGTGTGAGCTGAGAGTCCCACAGCGCAGACCTAAGGGCTCTCTGGGCTCCCAGCATGATATCACTCAAGTTCCTAGTGAATAAAAATGGGGGCATGACCGTCTGTAGGTATGGCCCAGGAAAAGGGTTTTGTTGTAGATAGGAGGGAGTATAACTAGAAGCATCTAGAAGAGTCCAGACTAAACTAGGGGGGGAAGCAGAGGGGAAGCAAGAGAAGGGAGAGGGGCAAGGGAGGGACCAGGAGCCAAATTCGGAGCCAAGAGGTCTAGAGAGCACATGGGAACCAGGGGAGTGAATGAATAGCCAAAATGGATGAGTTATATAGAAATCCAATGTTGGGGAAAGGGAGGACCAGTCACTGGGTTGGAGCGGTTTAGGGTAGCAGGCAGGGAGCAGAAGCTCTGTGAGGAGCGGTGGTA
This sequence comes from Cricetiscus sungorus, assembly GCA_030556225.1. NCBI lineage: Eukaryota > Metazoa > Chordata > Mammalia > Rodentia > Cricetidae > Cricetiscus > Cricetiscus sungorus. The sequence continues at coordinate 29,397,539 of JANBXA010000114.1, read as the reverse complement.
CTGAGTGACTCTTGTCTCAGCCTTCCTGGGGACCTGACACCTATCCCAGAGACCTTTAAAGGTAGAGTACCAAGTCCCCATCAGCTGACCAAAAGTCCAAGTGATGCTGTCAGTGTGGGAGACTTTGGGGTGGAGACTGGGAGAGCCACGAAGTTCACTCCCCTCTCACTTTGGAGCGCTGCAAGCCTGAGCATCCCTCAGGCATGCCCTGTGCAGTTGGGGCAACCAAGCTTGTTTACCCAAGTGAAAACAAGAGGCTTGTCATCTTACAGGAACAACAGTTTCCAGAATTCCAGGAAGTTACCTGTCCTTGGGCAAGTGGTACTTAAAGGTTACAGGCATTTTTGTTTTATAGATCCCGTGGTGTTTTGAATAGGAATGGCCTCTGTAGACTCACGTGTTTGATGCTTGGCCCATAGGGAGTGGCGCTATTAGGAGGTGTGGACTTATTGGAGTAGGTGTGGCTTTGCTGAGGAAGTCTGTCACTGTGGGGGCTTTGAGGTGTCATATATGCCCAAGCCATGCCCAGTGGGACAGATTGCTTTCTATGTAGAATTCTCAGCTACCTCTCAAGCATCAAGTTAGTTCCTCTCAAGCATCATGTCTGCCTGCATGCTGCCATGTTTCCTGCCATAATGATAATGGACTAAACCTCTGAAACCGTTTCACAGTTTCTAGAAGGCCAGACAATGCTGAAATAGTTAAAATACTGAAAGCTGGCCCCCTGTTCACATCCTCTTTTAGTAATTTCCACCCTTCTGTTTAGTCCCCAGTGTTATTATGATGCTGAGAGCGATGGACTTCCTTCTATTTCAGACTAGCACCATTTTATGCAAATGTCTTATTTCAAAATGAAACCCACTTTTCAGATCTAAAGAGCCTTACATTTACTTACTAATATGAAGAAAGGGTATGTATGATCTTAGAACTCCATGGCCCGTTGTGCTGAGATAAAAAGCTGGGTGTCAGAGCTTTGAGTAAATCATTAAATTCTTCCTGAAGTTACATATATATATATATGTATATATCCCTTTTCCTGCATTATTTTTTGTCTTTCCACTCTAACAGTAGAAAAAACGTATTTGCCAGTTACAGACAGCATGAAAATAACACAGAGTGGGTGCAGTGGTGTCTGCTGCATTTCCCTCATAAATAGTGTATGGAGTCTGGTCAATCTCCAAGGCCACCAGGGAAATTAAGATAATTGAAGGTGATGCCATCCAGAATTGAGGTATCAAGAATTTTAAGAATTGATTCATTGAATATCTGAGTGATTCATCCTTGGCCAAAAAATATGGTTTAATAAAAATGGAGCAAATGCTAAAAAAAAAATATAAACTATGCCTTCAGTTTTTTCATTAGTAAGTGCACATTTTGTTGCTTTTAGAACACTTTAAATATGTCTTTTCATTCAGGTAAAGTCCATACATTGTTTTGCCCTTAAACACATGAACCTTGGGGTTTCCTCAGAGTCCATCTCCACAGAGGACTGTTAATACAATGTGCCCCGAGCGTCCACTTGCTCTCTGATGGCTCTAAAGTGAGTGTCTGTGTTTTCTCCGACTTTAGCACCATCTGTTTGTGGTAATGAGAAGTACACCTTGCATTTGGATTCTAAGTTCTAGAGAAGAACTTCTAATACAAGTTCTAAATACAAGTAGACTGGACAAATAAAACAGAGGACAAAGGCAGGAAACGACAGCTTTCAAATGTCCATCTGTTACGATATCAACATCAGGTCAAGATGTTCTTTTGTATTTAATTGAACAACTGAGAAGGGTCTTGTTGCCTTTATTTATCTTATATATTGTCTATATTTGTTTGAGTATATTATTAATTATTATGTTTGATGGTGTTGCAGCTTTAACCTTGTTCATACTAGAAAAGCATTCTACAACTGAGATACGCCTCCAGCACTGGATAGGGGTTCATTATGTTTCTCACACTGGTCTTGTAACAGGCTCCCAGACTTTAGCACTACTGACCCCACGATAGAAGTACCCTCCGAGCCATTAAATTCAGTATACGGACAGCAACATCCGTCAAAAGGAAAACAAAGACCTAAGCCATTCAAGTCCACAGTTCCAGAAATTTTCTAAACATACTATCCTTGCTTTTTGGCTTCTGTAGTTCCTCTTCTGGTTAACTGTTCTAACTGTTCTTGTTAACTGAAGTAGGTCAACCCAGGATATGGTTTTTGTGGTTGAATGTTAACTATGAGAAAGGTTTGGGGCTACACTGGAATCCCAGCGTAGGTGCCAGCTAGATAATAAAGATTTTTGTTGTTGTTGTTGGCTTGAGCATGTGTTCCCAACAGTGTTTTCTATTGGATGCTTCACAACATTTCTGGAAGTCCCACTGAGGTTCCCAGAGGCCAGACCTCAAGACACCAGGAGCCTTGGAGCCCCTTGTTGGGGAGGAGCAAGGGACTCCTAGCACATGTACAACCTGAGAAGTTAGTTCCAGAGCCTCTGGGATCCCTTCCATTATTTGTTGCCTAATGTTTGCGAAGAGTCTGACACCTCCACTCCAAAATGAAACAAATTGGGAAGTTACCTGGTCTGTCGCCTCCCGAGGTGAGTCTGGTTAAGTCATTTTCTGTTTCAGACACAAAGAGACACGGCCAGTGTCAGGGATCTGTGTGAGAGGTCACCAGACACCACCCTAGTCTGTTCAGGTGTACGAATGTATGGTTCCCCCTCCCCCCACACCTCACCCCAACCCCCAGTTATCTTAAGTGTGTATCTTTCTGTGTGTCTCTCTGTGTGTATTTCTGTGGGTTCCATTGACTGGAGAAACAAATCTAAAGTGAAAGGAGGAGTGAGTCATCCTTGGACTGCAGCCATCTCTCGCTGCCTCTGGGACTACTTCTCTATAGACCCACAGTCAGCACTGCATTGTGCTGTGGCTGCAGAGGGTGGCTGCTGCTGTTGCTATGGTGATGCTGATAGTGATGTTGAGCATGGGATGCCTTGATGCAAAGGAGACTTTTGCTGGTGAGGATGGATATGATGTCTGTTTTTCACACATAAAAACTCCAGACCTTCTGTGAAATCAACTGGCCCTCATTTGGAGTTGGGTGGCCCCATGATGATTCAGGCTGTCTGCAACATGAAAGCCCCACCTCCCTGGCCAGTTCTCTCGTATTGACCAGCGGCTTTTCTCTGGTGCCAAACCCACACTGGCTTGAGACTTGTGATGTCTTGTTGGGGACCAGAATCCTTTTGGTGTTGCCAGATCTCCCAGAGAACCCCAAATCCTTGCATGTTTTCTTAGCCACACCAAAGGAAATAGACCTCTTTCCATTCCACTCCCTGAGTGTTTGCTTGTTGGACACCTGACTCTCTACGGTGTTGACAGTTCCCTGTGTGGAGGTTGGGTGGGACCTGGCCTCTCATCTGGGGGAGGGCTGCCATCTAAATAGACTGCAGACACCGAGGCAGAAATAGTTCCCTGAGCTGTCTCCCCAACCCCACTTGCCCTAACCTAAGTAGTCAGGAGGAGGGGAAGTTCTCCCAGCCCCTGCCCTGGGGAGAAGAAAAAATTCTACTCCTTCATCTTTCATGGTTTATGTCTTTCTCTCAACCAATGAACTGTATTATTTGAAAAACTCAAAAATGCTGGGCAGTGGTGGCACAAGCCTTTAGTCCCAGGACTTGGGGGGGCAGAGGTAAATAGCTCTTTTGTTACACAGTTGGTCCTAGATATTAGAAAAAAGAAACTTCAAAAATTAAAAAGGTTTAAAAACATAAATGTCTCAATTATTGGAGATTGTTCAAAAAGTTTACAATAGAGAATAGATCTCTGTGGGTGCCCATAAAGATGGCTGCACTCCATCTTGACACAAGGACAGAGAGTTCAAAGCTGTCAACAAGTCATAAAGCCTAAAGGTCAAAGGTGTGGCTACAGAAGGATGCTTTGGTCATCTTAGTCTAAATAACAGACCTGAATCTGAGGTGTGGCTACTCCTGACCTCAAAGCTAGGGAACAAGAAGTTGGAGCTAAGGTGTGGTTACTAAACCCTTAGAATAAGTGAGGAAGAAGTCTGTTTGTTCCATATACATGATACCGTGTTCCCCTTTTTGGTTATGGTATATAAGAGTGGTGAAAAATAAACTTGTGGCATTTCAGTATTGACTGATCTGCCCTCCTCACCTTTGTTCTGTCTCTCTGCATATCTTTATTATCTATAGCTAGCCTTTCCCTCATCCATACTCCCCTACTCAGGTACCGACTTGGGACCTCTTGGCCAGCTCTGATTGCAGCCCCCAAAAGACAACAAAGACTGCTCCCGAAAGATCCCAAAGGATAAACCAGAGACATGGGAGAGGTGGGGAGTGCAACAAAGGATGCCCTGTCCTATAAAGGAGATCCTCACCCAGATACTGGTACCCTAAAAGAAGCCAGGGGCTTGTATGCAGGCAATGCTAATAAAGGCTAACAGACTTTGGTCCACCACAAACACTGTATCACCCTCTTGGGAACTCCAGAAATGTGTATATACAATACTCAAATAACAAATTATTCAGCACTTCTTCTGGGGTCAGCCCCATATCTAATTCTGTAAACCTTCAATCATCAGCCCAGTCAAGTTGCTGCTTGATGATAACCCAACAGTGATGAGGATGTCTTCTGTATATATGTTTCTCTTATTGGTTGATGAATAAAACCCCGTGGCCAATGAGACAGGAAGTATAGGCGGGGCTAAGAGACAAGGAGAATTCTGGGATGTACAAGCAGGCAGTAGACATCATGTGAGACTGGGAAGGTAGAATGCTCGGGACCCTTCTACGGTAAGATAAGACCATGTGGAAATACTTAGATTAGTAGAAATGGTTTAATAATTAAGACAGAGCTAATCAATAAGAATCCATAGTCATCAGCCAACAATTTCATTATAATATAGGGTCTGTGTGTTCATTTGGGCCAAGGCAGCTGTGGAACTGGGTGGGAAATCCGTAACACAACAGAGTCTCTTCCTTGGAGGGGCAAGTTAAGTTCCCTAGACTCCACCAATCAGATGGGGGCACAGCAGAGTGTGATTTCTTGTTGGCGCCGTGAATGTGCATGGAGTCCTCTGGCACCCATGCTTGTGAGGAGTGATGCCTCAACTCCTCTGTCTTCAGCCAGCAGGAGCGTGAAGCTCAGCCTGTCCCTGTCCTGGCAGCTCATGGCTGCAATGAAAGACCACTCAGCTCCCAACTCAGGCAGGGCCCCTGTCCCAGCTGCTGCCTCCCCGCAGCTGCCGCTGCTGAACCCTCTGCTCTGCTCCAGGGTGCGGCCCTCTGGCGTTCCTCCACACTTTTGATCTCACTTTCACTGAAGATGACTGAAACAGTCCAATTCATGAGACCTGACCTAACAAACAAGAAATGGGAGTGGCGTGTACACTGTGGGAGCAGTTTCGTTCAAGATGAAGTCTGGTATGCCAGAGCCTCAGTTGTCACCTTGGACAGGGTGACCCGGGTCCAGTCCCTCAGCCGTGGGACTTTGAGACAAAGGTTGAATTTCTGGCGTTAACCCAAGCGCTTTGCTGGACAGTCAGTATGTGTTTGCCATGGCCCATGCCTATGGGGCTCTCTCTCTCTCTCTCTCTCTCTCTCTCTCTCTCTCTCTCTCTCTCTCTCTCTCTCTCTCTCTCTCTCTCTCTCTCTCCACCTCAGCCAGGAAGGAAAGAAGGGGGAGCCCCCAGAGGCTGGAAGGAACAGGACAGCAGGCTTGGCCACCAGGAAGTCCTCCTTAGAACCAGCAGTGTCTCTCCAGACCTTGGCTGCCTGCACCTGAGTTGTTCCCGAGCCCAATCTACATAAAGAAACAAAGTGGACAAAAGGGAAAAATGCTAGACAGGGGACAAATGCGTGGTGGTTCTTGCTGGATGAGAGACTAGTATACTCTTCCTGGGGGCAACTGATACTGCTGTTACTCAAATGCAGATGTTACTTCTAGACTTGGGTTGTCTGACAATGGCCTGTACTTCAACTGATTAGCAGCTACACTATGCCTATAGGCCACAAAGCCCTTGAGACCAGCAAAACTTGAGCCAACCACCTACCTTCTGCCCTCCTAAGGGACAGGTACATCCTATATTGAGATGCTCTTAAGACAAAAATTGCTAACAATTCCCTCTTTGCAAGCCCTACAATAGAGCCAGAGAGCTCTTCATCAGAAAGTTCCAGGGGCAATATCCTTGCCTGTGTCTGACTCTGCCTACAAATTCCAACCTGGTGACCTTATATGGGTAAGAAGCATCTCAATCTGAATCAGCGATGAAGATTTCTGATGCCATTCCATGGACCACTGCAGCCAGCTGAAGGATACCACAGAAGATAAGGACAGATGAGCTGTCACCAGGTACTTCAACCACCTAAAGATAAGACTGATGAGCTTTGTCATTAGGGTTGTCCTGTTTGGTCAGCTCATGGGGAAAGCTCCCAACCCCATAAGCCAGGATCTTGGATATGAGAATTAACAGAACCTATCTATCCACAGAGACACAACCTACCCTCTAAATAGATTTCTGAAAAATATTAAATTCAGATGCTACAGGGGGATGGCTTGCTCATTGTTGGGGAGGCTCACACCCCTGGGGCTGTGGGTTTACATGTGAAGAGAAGGGGCTCTGATCTATCCAGTACTATGCCTGCCCAGCTGATGCTCTCCTGAGCTGCCAGAAGCCAGGTAAACACCATTGTGCTCCATGGGGTTACACATCCTAATCCTCCTTGGGGCACACTCAATCTGTCATAGTACTTACCTGGGGACACCAGCAATGCAATTCCTTATTCAAAAAGGGTAGGGCCTATCAGGAAGCCAAAAATAATTATTGGCAAACCAGTAGAATGTGGGGAGTCAGGTTATACCTGAATGGTCCAGATCCAAGCAGTAAATTCACTATCCAAAGGAAACTTGCACCTAGAATCATTGGGCGCATTGGCCCAAAATGACCCATCTTGATACCAAATTCCAATTTCCCCGGGAATCCCTTTGGTAACCTCAAAGATAAAGGTCCAGGAGGCAGCAGGAGCCAGGCCCCCAGTGTTCAGGATTCTAGAAATAGTATACCATTTCCTTAACCATTTTCAACTGTTCACAGATCAGGATGCTGTCTGTGCCTGCACCCCAAGTCCCCATAAACAATAAGCTCCACTTCTGACCTTAACAGCTATAAATGGACCCAACCTAACATCACCCTGTGTGACTGTCTTAGGGTTTATATTACTGAAAAAACAAAACAAACAAACAAAAAACACAACAAAAAAATCCTCACCATGACTAAAATGTAATTTGGGGAAGAAAGTTTATTTAGCTTACACTTCTCTATTGCTGTTCATCATTGAAGAAGTCAGGACAGGAACTCAAGCAGGACCGGAACCTGGAAGCAAGAGCTGATGCAGAGGCCATGGGAGATGCTGCTTCCTAGCTTACTCCCCTGGCTTGCTCAGCCTGCTTTTTTATAGAACTCGGGACCACCAGCTCAGGGATGGTACCAACCGCAATAGACTGGACCCTTTCCCATCAGTAAGAAAATACCTCACAGCCAGATCTCATGGAGGCATTTTCTCAATCAAGGTTCCATCTTTTCAGATAACACTAGTTTGTGTGTCAAGATAAGACTAGCCAGCACAAGTACCTCTAGGGAAGGGTGCCTGTTTAATATCACCAAGATAGCCCCAAGACAGTCCCCCCATGCAGATTCCTGTAGCCATACACAGATGGTTAATTTTAAAAATGGCAGTATAATGTATTTTCAGGCTCCAGAGATGACCTGACTTGCTTGCACTAATGGCTTAACCAAGTGTGCATCTTCTGAATTGTTTACACGGGAAGAAAACTCACATCATTGTATCATTGTGCATGTTATATATTAGAGATGGAGGTTTCTGTCCTACCTGGTCCTGCCTATCTTCAGCCCCAAATAAGCACAGGGACATTATATTAATTATAAAACTGTTGGCCGATCGATAGGACTTCTTTTTGGCTACCTCTCTCTTAATTACTAACCCATTTCTATTAACTATGCGTTGCCACGAGGCTGTGGTTTACCTGTAATCTGGCAGGTTACTCCTTGGGCAGCATGGCATCTTTTCAAGGCCTCTTTCTGCCTTCCTCTCCCTGGCCTTCTCCTTGACTGGCCACCCGCCTATGTTTCCTGTCTGGCTATTGGCCAGTCAGTGTTTTATTCATCATCCAATAAGAGAAACATATATACAGAGGGACATCCCCCATCAATATACCATAGGCGTTCATCTATAATGAAAAATATGTCACAGCCCACCTAAATCTAGATTCTGGGCTCTCCCATGTTAGATGAGCCACCACAATTTTCATTCCCCTTTGGTGGAAGTAAGTGTTATGGACTCTCCTGCAGTGGAAACATCAGCACTAGTTTACAGGAGTTAAAAACTTTAAAGAACACAACACCAAGTAAATATAGACCAGGGCCATCTAGGAAATTCTGCTTCCCATCTGGAAGCCAAGTTAGACTCCTTAGCTGAAGCTGTTCAGAGTCAAAGAGGTCTGGACCTTCTCTTGATGATAAGGATGTCTCTATCATGGCACTGGGAGAAACATGTTGCTTCTATACCAACCAGTCAGGAATACTTTTAAAAAGTTTAGCCATGTTCTAAATAACCATAAAAGAAAAAGGAGATACCAGGATTCTAAAAACTGGTACCAATCTCTGATCCCCGGTTAACTGCTGTACTTACAGCCATGGCTGGACTGTTTTCTAGCTCTCACTATAGGACTCTGCTTACTAAAATACATATTATCATCTGTGTAAAGCATAAGATAAATTCTATTAAACTACTAATGCTAAAAAGGTGACATAACCCGCTGCCCCCAGATGAATACACAATTCGACCCACACTCATAGAACTAGTGGAGAAGGTAACAGGACCCAGACCTTAGCAAACGGACTTCCTGGTGAAAAAACCATTCAGGCTGTGACACTCAGCATGCAGACAGCACCACCTGCCAAAACTAAAACAGACCTAACCCATCAAAGTCCATAGTTCTGGGAGAGTCTCAAACAGACAACCCTTTCGTTTCTGTAGTTGTGCCTCTGGCTTACTGTTCTTGTTAACTGAAGGTTACGGTTATCAACCAGAGTCTTACACCCATGCCGGAGTCGCCATCCTGGTGGATAACCCACAACTTCCTAGGCTCAAGCAACCCTCCTGTCTACCTTCTAAGTGTTTGAAACTTGCAGATAACCTGTCCGGCAATTTGGATTGTAAATAACTATGTACAGGTTCATTTTCAGGTGCTTACTTAGTTCTGAGATAGTTGGATTTCGTGGATCGCGGCTTGCTTTTAAGAAAGATTAGGGAGAGTCTATTCCGTTGCTTACCAACAGGAGGCGCGAGAGTACCAGGACGAAGCGCTAACATTGCTCTCTTAGTCATTCTTCATAGTCCTTCTTAGACTACTCTAAGAATGACGCCAGCCTGAAGTGCTTGTTTTGTGCATGTTACTGGTGATGATACCTCTTGCCACTTGACTGCAGGGTTAAACTCTAATAGTTTTGCATATGAAATGTATACTCTGTATTGTAAAACTTTATGATGTTCATCTTTAAAACACTGTGCCCGATGAAATAGTCCAGACACAAAAGGACAACTAGATTTTTTTTTCCCCTTGGAGAATCAAGGTAAAAGGCAGGTCAGTGGGTGGAGAGGGGGTGGCTAGGGGACAGGAGTTGGTATTTAATGAGTGCAAAGTTTGCGTTTGGGGAGTGGGTAGTGATGTTTGTACAGCCGCCTGGATGCATTTAATGCACTGAATGTTTGCACTTGAATGTGACTGAAGTGGGAATAAGTGAATAATTAAAAACAGGAAAAGACTACAGTAAGGAGAGGATAGGGGTGGGTTGGATTCAGACACAATCATATATATATATATACATGAATATTAAATAAAGTATTTAATAAAAACTATATTAGGAAAACATGTTGAAGTACAAAGGGTAGCTGAATCTCTCACTGGCTTTGGACAAGTGTAGCTTTTCTGTGTTTCAGTTTCTTATAAAATTACAAGAAGAAGGCTGGATGAGATGATCTCTATGGCCCCCTCACTTTTGTGATTTGGTGAGAGGTAAGGAGGAATACTGTGAGGGTTTGGGTTGCTGGAATTCTTCTGTTCTGCAGCATCAACACTTTCAGTCCCGTGTGAATCACAGCTATTGCCGTACATACCTGCTGATATGTCTACCAAACTTAGAATTCTTTGATCCCATGTCCCTTTCTAGTTATCATCCTATTTACTAAGTTCCCTTTATTAAAAATCCCACATTAAAGATCATCAATAGTCATGGCTCCTATCTGGCCATCTTACCCAACATTCCCATGAGAACTTGAACTAATGAAACAGATGAACAGCAAGTTACTCTATCTGAGGTCACCTTCTGAATCTTGCAGCAGTGTTTCAGAGTCACTCACTTTCTAGAAATGTCATTTAGCTTACAGGATAGGACTCTACTGTTGTACCTTACTGGTTTCTCCATCTATTCCCTTTCTCAACTCCTCCTCACCACTGTGATTCCTAACACTTGAACTCCACAAGGGGTTATGCCTTGGATAATCCATCTCTAATAATCTCACTTTTTTAACCATCTCATCTGTTATGATGAATTTAAATACATACTGTGGCATGAATTCCATTTGGTATTAATAATAAAAATTCAGAGATAGAAATTGGGGTTAAAGCTGAAGATCAGAGAAGCAAAGCAGACATCCACTAGAGAGCTCTCACTTCTACCAATGCTCAGACCAAAGGGGCTGTTCTCAGATTGCATCTCCAGACTGCATCTATCTCCATAAATCCTCAGACTGCACTGATCTCCTGCCTCTTCCCACCTTATATTCCTCTATACTGCTGGGATTAAAGGTGTGGGGTTCCAAGTGCTGAGATCACCTTTGTGTGAGTTCTGTTTCTCTTTTAGACTGAATAAATTGTGTGTAGTCAGTGTGGCCTAACCCATAGTCTATTTGACTCCTCAAGAGAAACGCATAAGTCATAGCCGTGTGATATATTCTTGTTATTATTTTCTATCCTCTGCAGTCCCTGCTTTAATCAGGGACAGGGGCAAAACTTTAAACAGGCCTGGTGGTGGTGATGGCACACACCTTTAATCCCATCACTCAGGCAGAGGCAGGCAATCTCTGTGAGATTGAAGCTAGTCTAGTATACAGATCAAATTCCAGGACAGCTAGTATTACACAGAGAAACCCTGTCCTGAAAAGCCAACACACACACACACACACACACACACACACACACACACACACACACACACACACCAAATCTTTAATCAGTACTGCTTAAGAGGAAATCATCTTCATAGGCGAAAATGCCCAGGAGAACAAGAAACTTTCATGAGATAATCACACTACATTTCCTGACACCCATTTACACCATGCCAGATACCAGAGAAAAATGGCAGCAGCAATCATGTAAAGGCACAGCAGTAGCAAGAGACACTCTGGGGCCAACGCCCGTAGTGCCTTGCCTATCAGAGATTCACCCACTAGTGTTTGTGTGCTGGTGGACCAAACTCCTGAAGTCACTTGCCGCCTGCTGCTCCTCTGGCATTCAGCATTTTTCATCTTAGTAAATGACAAAGCCACATCTAACAATTTGTTTATGTCAAACATCCAGTAGCCATTTGAGTCCTTTTCCTATTACATCCTAGCTCTTTCCACTAGGAAATCCTGACGTGTGTACTTTAGGGACATTTTTCAGAAATTTTCCTCTCTTCAGCATCATCTCTCTCATCACCACCACTACTTTTATCCTGCTCTATACCATGTTCCTTCTCCGTATTATGGTAGATGCCCAGAAGGCATTCTGCGACATTTATTCTCATTATCGTATTACCCATACTATACCCAGCAAAACATTCTCACATAAAATCATCATACCATTGTGCAAATCCAGACGATTCCCATCATAAGAATGTCTATAGTCTTTAATATAATTCAAAAGAATCTACATGAATAGAAATTACTGTTTTCTGTTCGCTATCACCTACCCCCACCCACCTCATTTTCTGTTCCACTCACTTTGGCCTCCTCGATAAGCTTTGAAACTACAAGGAGCACGTCTACCTCACACAAAAAGAATAGAAAAAGAAGAAAGAAAGAATAGGGGTGTGAGTGTGGTAAGGTTGAAACTGGCTACTTGGAGAAAATGGACTACCTGTCTGTAGTCATCCATGTAAGCCACCACTAGTAAAACTCATTTTGCTCAGCCAGATAAACTTGAATATTTCATTTTTTGGGTTTCCTACAGGTCACCTCAGCTTGGAGGTAATATTAACTTTACAGCTCCTCAAAAATCCTGCCTAAAAGGAGAGATTTAGGAAATGCTAAATTCTCCTATACCCCAGTAGGTGAGTCTGGATCACCTTACATCAGACATGAGGGTTCTTTCCTTGTTTGTGGGTACAGCGGTAGTGTCTGTGTCTGGCCCCAAAGGCATGAGACTAAGCTTTTAGGGATGTAGATTCTGTTTTTAAACTAAACCTCAATCTTACGATTTTACCAATAAAGACCTGGGAGCCAGATGTTGAGTGAAAACCCACTAGTTCAGAGAGGTGGAGGAGAGAGCAACTGACCTTCATCACACAGAACTCCTCTCCTGCCATCCCCAAACAAAAAGACCACCGGACTCAAAGTCCCTCCTCACTACTGCCTCCACATTTCTCGGGACATTTTCCAGATCCCTTTTAAGTCTCTACAGCTACTTCCCATCAACTAATTGCTGGGTCTGCTTCTTGACCCAAGATTGATTGATTTTAATTAATTAATGCAAACTCAGGGTTGACAGTGTGACAAATATCCCACAAGTGTACATAGCTGCTGTTTTTCTTTAGTTTTGAAAAGGGTGTCCAGGCTGTGAGAGCAACACGAATGTGACATATTCTAGCACATTGGCCATGTCAGGTAGGTAGGAGTCTCATATTCCCTCATCACTCATGGCACTCTGTACTCAAAGAGGAAAATCTCCCCAGAAAGTGTTTCCTTCAAAAGCGTTCATGAATAGTTGTATTCCCTGAACAATCAAGTAATATTCAAAGAGCTATCCATTATTTTCTTCTTTTGAGCGTTATATGAAAACATATTTCTAAATAGCCCCAGTCATCATAAGGGAACAAACCGAAGGACAGACATCAACATATTGAAGTGTCCAAATACTCATGATTGGGCCATTATGAGCCACTACTTGTGGTGATTTTTTTTAAATGATATAACAAATACAGCTCACCAGAAGATCAGAACGTAAAGCCATAGAGGCCAGGCAGTGGTGGTACACACCTTTAACCAGCACTCAGGAAATAGAGGCAGATGGATCTCTGTTAGTTCAAGGCCACCCTGGGCTAACAGAGTGAATTCACTCATGAGAGTGAATCAGTCTAAAAGAGAGACAGAGCTCACATTTTTGATCCCAGCACTTGGGAATGGCATGCCTTCAATCCTTTAATCCTTTAATTCCAGCACTTGAGGGGAATATAAGGTGGGAAGAGACAGGAGCTGTCTAGGCAGAAGGCAGCCTGAGGCTTGGTGGAGAGCAGTGCAGTCTGGAGATGCAGTCTGAGGACAGGATGACCCCTTTGGTCTGAGTATTGGTAGAGGTGAGAGCTCTCTAGTGGCTTGGTGGCTTTGCTTTTCTTATCTTCAGCTTTAACCCCAATACCTCCCTCTGAGTTTGTATTATTAAGAACAACTAGAATTTGTGCTGCAACTAATTTAATCAATTTTACAGCAGATCTACCTTTAAGTAAATAGTATTTCAGGTGGTAAGTTTCTTTCTTAGGTTGAACTCACAGAGTTCTGCCTGCCTCCTCTTCTACTATAAAGGCATTCACTAGGTCCTTCAGGTAATAAGTTCTATGAAGCCGAATAAAGCAAGGCCAATACTGAGGAAGACATTGTTTTGCATGGAGTGGTTAAAAAAGGATCTCTCTGACATTATTTGACTAAAAAGAAAGGAGGAGGACAGTGATATAAGATGTTGGGGGGTATATAAATGCCCTGTGCTGGCTATGTCAATACCAGCTTGACATTCAAACTAGATTTATTGGAAAGGAAGAAACATTGGTTGAGAAATGTCTTTATAAGATCTGGCTATAAGGCATTTTCTCAATTAGTGATTGATGAAGTAGGTCCCAGCCCAATGTGAGTGGTGCCAACTCTGGGCTGGTGGTCCTGGGTTCTATGGGAACCACCTGAGCCTGTTGGTAGCACACACCTTTAATCCCCACACTTGGGAAGCAGAGGCAGGCAGATCTCTACGAGTTTGAGGCCAGATGATCACCAGAAAGAGTTCTAGGACAGCCAAGCTACACAAAGAAACCCTATCTTGGAAAAAAAAGATCAACCAAACAAAGCCAGGAAGAAAGAAAGAAAGTAGGCTGAGCAAGCCATGAGAAGCAAGCCAGTAAGTTGCACCTCTCCATGGGCCCTGTATCAGCTCCAAGAGACAACACCAAAGACAACCAAATAAGATGCAACAAGAAAAGGCTAAAGTCCTCATATGGAGGTTGGATAAGACAACCCACAAAAAGGGGGAAAAGTGTGATGAGCAGACAAAAGAGTCAGAGACACAGGGCTGGAGAGATGTCTCAGCTGTTAAGAGCACTGCCTGCTCTTCCAAAGGTCCTGAGTTCAATTCCCAGAGACCACATGGTGGCTCCCAACCATCTGTAATGAGATCTGGTGGTCTCTTCTGGCCTGCACTCTCACAGTTTCTGGCAAAACACTGTATATATAAATAAATCTTTTTTTAAAAATGTTAAAATTGGGACTTTTCGTGCATATTTATGTGGTTTGTTATCAAGGGAGAAAGGTAAACATCAAACATCTACAAACCCTTTGATCTACAATGATGACCTGTCCTATGAGATAAGCTGGTGCAATAGTGTCACAAAAATTGTGGGTGTAACTGATTGGATTTAAGGTTTAAGGCACACTCTATGTGATGGAAGCCACACCAACACAGGGTGGGTGGCCAAAAACCCAAGACTAACTAGATAGGCTAGAGATCTAGGGGAAAACCAAATATTACTGTTCTACTAAAGGAACATCAAATGAGTCCTAACAATATTCTGCTATCCTCATAGATCAGTGTCTTGTTCAGTCATCATCAAAGAAGCTTCCTCCTGCACTAGATGGGAACAAATACAGAGAGAGAGAGACCACAACTGGACAATGTACAGAGAGTGAGAGCCCGTGGAACACTGAGTCCTAAGTGGGATGTCTCCATCAAGTCCTTCCTCAAGGCTCAGGGATCAAGTAGAGAGGAGGTGGTAAGATTCCAAGAACCACAGGTGATGGATGACTCTAGTGAAACAGTGTCTTCCAAATACAGCAGGACTGATGCACGTATGAACTCACACAGATCAGGGCAGCACACAAAACCTGCAGTTTCAAGTCAGGCACAGTCCCAGCACTGAGAGGACATATCCATAATCCAGAAGCTACCACCAATTGACAACCACTCACAACTGAAAAAATTAGTTTTCTCCAAGGGCATCTCACTGGGTATGCAAACCACAGCTAAGGGCAGGCCCTATGCCCAGCAGTAGGTGGTCCACAAAAAAACAAACACAGTAGTATTTTTTTGGAGAGATTTTTTTTCCCTCTGATAATGCTTTGTCTAAAAATTTTTTTTTCTTTACAGATCTTTTGCTCATACCTTACAGTTTCTGATTGTGTCTTTACAGGATTTCTGTGTGTGCTGATGTGTGTGTGTGTGTGTCTGCATCTGTATTATTCCTTGGGCTCTTACTTTGGCTCTTTTCTCCCCTATTTGTTTTGTCCTTTTCATGTTTGCATTTATTTTATCTTATTTTACTATTATTTTTTTATAGATACCTGTTTTCTAATGAGAGAAAGAAATGGTATGGATTTGGAGAGGTTGGGAGGTTCTGGGGGAAGCTGGAGGAGGGTAAGCTATAATCAGAACATACTGTATAAAAAGAATCTATTTTCAACTAAAGGAGAAGATTGGGTGAAGTTACAAGGGGAGGGTCCCTATAATATAACGATTAACTTTGTAAGAGGAAGAGAGATGCAAGCTGGCAAGCTCGTTCTATCTCACTATGTGATGTCCAGTGCTTCTTTGGGATTCTACAGAAGTCTCACACCACACCAGATGCTTTCAGAATTTGAGCCCAACTCTCTCTCTCTCTCTCTCTCTCTCTCTCTCTCTCTCTCTCTCTCTCTCTCTCTCTTGTCTCTGTCTCTCTCTCTCTGTGCCAGTCTGTTGAAGCAACAGAAAGCGAACTAAGACAGAGTCTAAAAACATGATGCTAAAATGTTGTAATCCAGTCACAAAAGAACTCATGTTGTATGCTATGGATACACGAGATACCTAGAAAAAGCAATTTTTTTGGGTGTAGAAGATACATTGGTGGCTGCCTAGAATATATGTTCTTGCAGTTGGGAATAGAAAATTTCTAAAAATAGATAATTGCGATGGTTGCACATGTCTGTGAGTATACTAAAAATCAGAGTTTAATTGGGTAAATTTATAACGTGGGAACTATTATAACGTGGGGGCAAGGAGTTTAGCTTGGTAGCATAGCACACATGAACCACTCGCTTATGGATACAGGAATACAAGTGAGGGAGCAGTGCCTGAGACAAGCCCAGGTGCTAGCTTCCATTAGTGAGGTTGTTAATTGTTTTAGCAGCTGGAGCTTCTGTGGCTGTTTGTTCTCAGTTGTGACATAGCTGGAAATTTCTATTGCTTTGCTCCTAATACTATTGTAATGGATATCTGGTGGACTTCACCATTCATAATTTGCCTCTGTTCACATATTCCTATAAATATGTCTGCAGCTTCCTCCCACCTTCTCAGAAGTCAGACAATAGTTAGACAATAGGATGAATGAACATGATAAAAGTAAGTGAAGAATGTATAAAAGTTCCACAGTGAAACTTGTTACTTGGTACAATTAACATAACCAAAAGGATGTAACAGATAAATGAAATGTAACTCTAAGAAGGACTACAGATATAATGACAGCAACAACAAACAAAACAAAACGCCCAGTTTAAGGAAGGTGCTGTCCTGGGAAGAAAGGAAACTTTCAGTTTCCTCTGCTGAGGAATTGAAAAGTTGAAAAGGGGAAATATCTCCACTCCTGGGAGCTTGTTCTGTGTCACAGGGTCGTCTCTTATCCTGAATCCCCATCACAGTTGGAGAGCAAGCTTCCCACTACAGTCTCTTCAGGGTTTGGGAATCCCGGATTTTGTGTTGTTAATATGGTCCCCAGAGTCAGCTTGGGGATCAAGTCCATGATAAGTTCCTACTTGTATATGGTCTTACATTACCAAATGCAAGGTGGTACCCTCGAGGGAGTGGTGAGATGTCTCCTCACCCTGTGCTCAGAGTCGTCTAAGAAACCAGTGCTTCCGGGTGCAGTTAAACAACTCAGAAACCAAGAAAATCCCGAGAATGCCTGAAGCCTTCAGTCTTGTGAAGTGTTCACCTTATCCTTTAGGTTTCTCTGCTCCCGGGGAGGTCTGGGGTAGGGGCTGAAGGAGCATGCCATTGCTCCAGTGGGTCTGAGCATCAGCTTCATGCCACTACCCAGCTTTTAAAAGGGTTTGTCACCTCATCCCCAAATCTCAGTGCACACTTCTGGACTGAGGTTTGCAGGTAGGCCATAGATCCAGGCCCACGGTCCAGACCCATGCGAGTACTCATGAGTACTATGCTTGTGTTTAGACACACTGTGCACACATTTAACGCACTCATCAGGAGACTTAACCAGGGATTTTTGAGCACCACCTTTTGAAACATGCAAAAGTTATTTTTGTTTCCCATGTGACTCCTTCCTGTCCATTTTCAGTCTGTGAAATCCTGTGTGATTTCTTCGAGAGAGGGTGTTGCTCTGGGGTGAAGGAAGAACGGTAGCAGAGATAAAGAGAAATAAAGGCAGGTTCTTCCGGGGGAAAGAAAAAAAAAAAAAGGAAGGGGCGTTTGGGAGCCTCGAGAACATCTTTATTTCGCCTTTTAACTCTCCGCCTTTCAGATTAGAGTTCCGACCTGCTCCCCCGCCCGCTCGCTCGTAATTATCTTTTCTGCAAAGCCGCCACCTCCACTAGCTGAACTGCAGCTCCGTCCTGAGCCATTAGCCGGGCTCTTTTCCTTTCGTCTTTCTTTCCTCAGTTTCTCCCCGCAATCTTTATAAATCTCCCTTGGAGGAGGAGCGTCCGAGCGGGTGGAAGTCTGAAGACAATGCAACCTGAGAATTTCTGTCACTCTCTGCATATGCTCCTAAGTGCTTTAATCCCAATTAGGGGCGGCTGACACACGGTCCTATTCATTCCCATCAGCTCTTGAATACATTTGCCTAGAAATGAACTTCACAAATAGAGGCGCTCCTAAATGTGCCCAATAGCAAGGAAAATCGAATTGAGCGCGGGCTCCTCGGGCAGAGGCCGGCAGAGAAGCGTGAATGTGGCGGTGCCCGAAGACATTGCGATTCAGCAGCACGCTCGCTGACTTTTCTTTGCACCATGTCAACCGAAAGAACCAAGAAATAAGTTGGGGAACTCCGGTTAAAAGGCAACTTGAGAGGGACTCTGAATACTTTTTTTTTTTTTTTATTGAGTCGTTTCCAATGGCAGACTTAAAAAAAAACCGAAACCAAAACAAAACCCCCCAAAACAAAAAGGCACCACAAAACCCACCAGCGGTGTCCGGGCTGGGTCCTTGGCTACAAGTTTGAAGACTCCGGGCCGCCGCGCACCCACGGTCCACGCAATTAAGGGGGGAAACAGCCCCGAAGCCGGCGCGTCATCTGGTGGCGTTCCCAGAGCCGGTCGCAGCCTTCCTATTCAGAGCCGGCCTTAATGTCCCACCCGCGCCTGGGGGGCAGAGCAGCTGGTCTACTGTGACCTGGCCGCCCGGCCGCCGCAGACACCCGCAGGGGCCGCTGCCCGGGCCAGCGCAGTCCCGCAGAAACCGTGGCCCCGGCGCGCACCGCCGGGCTCTCCCCATCCCGGTGGGGGCGGCGCGGCGCAGCGCGCGGGTCTGGCAGTTGTTCGGTGACCCCGAGCCCGCGCCCGGCAGCCCGCTCAGCCTCCCGGGGACCCCGAGGCCGGGGCCTTTGCCTGGCAGAGTCCGATCGCCCCCAAACTCAGGGTCCGAGACGAAGCGCCGCGGCCGGCCCGCCTGGAGGGCTCTCCTGCTCCGGGACCCGAGCCACGCGGCCAGAGCCGGGCGGAGCCGCTCGCTTTCCCCGCCCGCTGAGGCTCTCGGAGACACAGCCTCCCCGGCAAACCTGTTACCGCCGCGGGAGCCGAGTGCCGTCCGTGCTGGGCAGGCTGCAGGACCGCCCCAAACCACGCTCTCCGGGCACCCCCGTGTAGGAGGGATTTCGCTTTAACAGGGCCTCTGGACGCCCATTTTAAGTCGATAAAAAAGCCGAGTGGAATGTTTTGATTGAGTCTCGACATTGTCTTTGAATAAGGCTGAGACCATGTAATTAATGTGTCTTTTTAATAAGGGACAATACGGCCGTTCAAGCTATTTAATTTCATTTAATTTTCCATCCCATTTGCTGCACAGCCCGCTTTTACTTTTAACACCCAGCCTTTCACGGCCCATCTTGCTCCACTGGGCACATTAGATTGGTTTCACCCTTGCTTTTTAGGGGAGGAAAAATAAAAGAAAATGTGTTCCTTTTCTCCTTTGTGGACAATTTATTTCACTTGGGGAACTGCAACTCCGAGCCACAGGACAGAATAAAACTCGGCGAGCTGGCGTGAATGCCTCTGGCGCAGCGTCTTTCTTCCCGCGGAGCTGGGAACCAGTCACAATTGGCTATATTAATAAATAACTTTCCTCACCGTCGGCCTTTACATGGTCCTATTGATAAAATTGTTCGCGTGTCGTTCACGCTTTTTCACTGGTTAAGAAGGGCTAGGGAGGCGCCCCGAACCCAGGCCCTGGGCTCGCCCCCTTCTCGCTTGCTCGCAGTGCTGGTAAGTTAAACTGGGTGTCGTTCGGAGTCGCCAGGCCAGAGGTTAGAGGGACATGTTCATGGCTTAAAATTTATTGCCCTGGACTCACGAGAGGCGTCCTCAGCCCCCTCCTCTCCTCTCCCCGGTTTTGCCATTCATAGACCCTGGGATCAAAGGCTCCCCTCCAGAGATGGAGGGTAGCCTTCTTTACCCCCAGAGAAGCCACTGGAAGCCACTGGGAGTGTGCGGTCTTAGGAAATAGTTCTCAGTAAGGCTCACAGTCACAAAGTTGCTGCCCAAAGCCCACCAAGAAGGTTTAGCTCCACAGGCCCCGCCATGGAGCAGTCACCAAGTCTGTCTTCTTTGTGGTCTTGCCTTGGCTTGCTTAGACTTGAGACCTTTGATCTGGCCTGGCTTTTCTATTGTTGCGAACAAAGGATAGTGAAAGGGGGCGAATAGGGAAAAGGGGACAAGGGGTCGGTTACACCCTGCAGTCCCACTTCACAGATCCGAAGACCGAGGCAACAAGTCACTCACAGAAGTTTTCCTGGGTCTTGAGTTAGTTTTCTGTCCCTGTCTATGGTTGTGAATACAAGTTTCTATCAGAGAGCAGCGTGGGGAGTGGCTTTGGGGGCTCTTCCTCTTCGAGTGCTCGAACACTGTTAGCCAGAGTCGCTCCTGATCCAGGATGCCCAACTGCCTCTTCTTGGGCAAGGCCCAAGGAAGGAACCAGTGGGCGACTGCCCAGGCTCTTCTGTTCTGGTGTGTGTGTGTGTGTGTGTGTGTGTGTGTGTGTGTGTGTGTGTGTGATGGGCTGGGGGGCAGTGAGAACACAACATCTTTGGAGCCTCCTCTGTAGGAGTTCCCTGGTGGCTTCAGTGGTGGCAACATGGTATTTGGGGAGAGGTGCCCTGAGTTGACCCAAATGCCTGTTATAACTCTCCTTGTTGAAAGATTGCGATGTTTTTGTTGTTGTCGTTGGTTTGCTTAGAAGAAAAAAAAAAAGGTAAAAATCCAGTCTTTTGGTTCTGAGGAAGTCAGAAAGTGTCGGGACTTTCCCTTCTTTTTAAACTTAAAAGCAAAGCAAGGTTTGAATTAATCAGTTGCCTCTCTCTCTCTCTCTCTCTCTCTCTCTCTCTCTCTCTCTCTCTCTCTCTGTGTGTGTGTGTGTGTGTGTGTGTGTGAGAGAGAGAGAGAGAGAGAGAGAGAGAGAGAGAGAGAGAGAGAGAGAGAGAGACTAATAACCCTGCAGAGAACTTCCCTCTCTTCAAGGCTACGGTTTGATGGCACAGCACACCTCCTGCGAAGCTCTTGGCTTTGTGGCTTCTCCCTACACTCAGAGAAAGTGTGGGCCCTGAGTTCGACCCAGAACAGTGACGCTCAGCTGGCTTCACACCCCCAATTGTTCTGGTGGTTTCATATTTGGGGGCAAATAGGGGCAGAGAGAACAACTAAAGCGGTTCTAAATGGTGGACTGGCCTGAACCCAATCCCCGAAAGGGTACTATGGCCGTTATTTTAAAAGTGTAGGTATTTTCTGGTGTTTCCCCATCAAGTACCTGCCTAACTTCTGTATGGCACACGCCAGAAATCAATAGAAGTTAACAAGTCCTCCAAACAGTCTCCGTCTCTTTGTTTAATCTCCTTTACAATAAAGCCAAGGGGAGAGAATTAAGAATCTTTGAAGTAGACCAAGGCTCAAAGGAATCAGCCAAGTAGACTTAAAGTAGTCACTTATTTCCCAAAACTGGTTTGTCGGCGAACAATAAAAGGAAGTAAAATTTATGGAGAAATTATACAGTGGATTTGTCACTTAAAATATCGTAACTGTCTCGGGGACAATACCCCATGCTGAGGATTAATGGTCCCGCCGGACCTTTGATTCCCCAGCGTCTTTTCTTCGCCCTTGACAAATTGGATTTTTAGGAATGGGAAGGTCGCCTGGACCATTGTGTGTTAGCCATTCAGAGGCCTCGATTATGCAGGGGGCTGAGGGAACCACTCCATGTGACCCTCTCGGGTGGGACTCTGCAGCTGCTTCACAGCGCAACTCTCTCACCAAACTCCGCGCCCTTGCTCTGGTGGTGCCAAAAGGCGCCCTCCGGGATTGAAAAGGCGCAGTGCATGCCCGCCCGCGTCACTCAGCAGGCAGAAGACGCACGTCGGGGTGCGGCTCCCTCATCGCATGAGGCGGCTTCTGGTTCTGTCACTCGCTCCTCGTAGCGGACCCTGCGAGCCCCAGCGCCTGCCTGGCGGCGGCGGCAACAATGCACGGAACTTCCCGCACTCCGGTCACCAGCGTGAACGCTGACTGCCGCATCCCGGCGGGCTTGCGCCTGGGGCCCGTGCCTGGCAACTTCAAGCTGGGCAAGTACCTGTCAGATCGCAGGGAACCAGGGCCCAAGAAAAAGGTACTGGGCCATTCTGGGTCTCCGTTCCTTGTCGCTCTCCTCCAATTGCTCCAACCCAGGAAAGGGATTGTGAGGAAAAGTGGAGAAAAGGGGGTACCTGTTAATTCTGCAGGGTGGAATTATCCGACTATCCTTACAGTGTTTCATAACTGAGCCGTGGAGAGGGCGGAAGGGAGGGCAGAGCTGAGCCGGCACAGACTCTGTTTCGGTGGGCAAGGGTCTGTAGGTTTGGGGGCCTGTGGGAACTCTGGGGATGTCTTCAGCAAGGTGATGGTGGCTCCTAAGTGCCACCTCGACCCTTGCTTCTCTCGGCGAATGTACCTTCACCCACCCCCCTCGCCCCAGGCATAGGATGGGAAGGACTCCGCCCCCTCCCCGTTCTGTTTACTAGTTTGAATCTTATGTTTTGTTTTAAACAAGTTAATCCCATTTCGCAGAGTGGATAATTCTTGTTGCGGCTCTTAGTTCCTGGACTATACCAAGCCCCCATTTGCTTGTAGGTTTGGGTAGGAAATGGAGAGAAAATGAGCCAGGTGGTGATTAATTTTGATACCAGTTGAGAGGCAGTGGAGACCCTCCCCCCCCCCCGACACCCAGTTGGGACCCCCAGAGTCCGGGATGCCAGCGTCAGAACAACTCCCTCACGCTGATACCCCCCCACCCTATCTTGATCCCTGACCAGAGAGGGGATTTAAAGGCTCTTGCGGGCGGTTGGTGGGGGGATGCCTTAGCAGTCAAGGATTGGCAGGCAGCAACTGGGAAATTAAGTCAAAAGCTTGTGGGAAAAAGGGAAGACCTTGGTTTTAGCAACCGCCTAGAACTTTCTTGTAAGAAGTGTGTGTCTTGTGCATCTGAGGAGCAGGACCAGCACCTTCCTTCTGGTGCTGGAAAGGCTCCTGCCTCTCCTTCTGGTCACCCGGTTTTGTAGCTAACCACGCCTCTCTCTTTAAAAGCGATTTAATTGCTTTTAAATGGCCTGCTAGCTGCAGGCAAAATTTCTCTGAGCTGGCTTTGTTCTGAGCATTTCGCCGCCGAGTTCACTTGCACCAAGAGCAGCAGTACTAGAGAAATGGAGGGTTGAGAAACAGGGAAAGAGGGCTGCACCAGGCGATCTTGGAGCCCAGAGCTGCATGTGGGGAGAGGTGGGGAGAGTTCTGCAGCCGGATGTTTCCGGAGTCCTGAAAGGATGCCCTTTTCAGCTGGTGTTTCCAAGGTGGGTGGTGGTGGGATGGTCAGTGGTCGAGGTGCTCCATCCCCTAAACGGGGGGTTTGGGTCAAAGAGGATGCGACCGTTTTCCTGAGTTGGGTGGGATGGAGGATAATCTTTCCTCTGGGCTGTGAGGCTGGCTGTGGCAAGTGAGGAAATGACCACTGCTTGTATTACAGGTGCGCATGGTGAGAGGGGAGCTGGTGGACGAGTCAGGGGGCTCCCCTCTGGAGTGGATAGGGTTAATCCGGGCAGCCAGGAACTCCCAGGAGCAGACTCTGGAAGCTATTGCAGATTTACCAGGAGGACAGGTACTGTCAGTGCCCCTCATCCTTGTCAATTCCAATTCCATCCGCAAATGGTCCTCCCTAAGGCAGCTAGACATTTTACAAGCAAAGAACTTTGAAAGGCAGGAGTTTTCTCTTTAAACGTGTCAATGACCCTGTAAGGAAGGTAGTTCTGTTTTGCCTTTTGAAGAATGAAGGATGCAATTCATAGCTATCCAGTAACTTCTCCAGGGCCACGGTGGCAGCATTTGAACCTTTATTCTCAAGCACCAGGAAATAGCAGAGAACATTGTTGTTGTTATTTTTATTGTTATTATTATTATTATTATTATTATTATTATTATTATTATTATTATTATTGCATCCTAGATCTTCTACCGAGCATTGCGAGATGTGCAGCCAGGAGAAGAGTTGACTGTGTGGTATTCTAACTCCTTGGCTCAGTGGTTTGACATCCCCACAACCGCGACCCCGACCCATGATGAGAAAGGTACTGTCTCTGAGAAGGTCTCCCCAACAGTGAGGGGGAGCAAGAGGAAAGCCCAGCTCTTCTCCTGGGTAGTGGGAGGTGATCCCAGACCTGGGGAGCCACTCTGTTAAGTTCCGTGGAAACTGAATTCATGCTCTTTACATAGGTAGAGGGAGCTGCTGTGTCAAAACCATTAGCAAGCGGTAACAAAACTGGGTAATAAGCAGATCCTCGATGGCAGAGGACTACTCCTTATGAGCCTCATGGTTTCATTCCCATGCACACCCCAAATGGCAAAGCATTTCTTGATAAAGGACCAGTAAAGGAATCTTAATATGCTGCAACTGTTTCATCTTGAGTTCTAGACACCA
This sequence comes from Cricetiscus sungorus, assembly GCA_030556225.1. Lineage (NCBI taxonomy): Eukaryota > Metazoa > Chordata > Mammalia > Rodentia > Cricetidae > Cricetiscus > Cricetiscus sungorus. The sequence goes on along the minus strand of JANBXA010000114.1, from coordinate 29,372,816 downwards.
AAGCTGAAAACAAGCATACTTTTTTTTTTTTTTTTTTTAATGGTTTCAGGGTGCTCTTTCTCTGTTGGTTTTTCAGAAGAGCAATGTCTTTGGCAGCATTTTAGAAGCATTATGGTACTTACAGCTGGTCCCTTGGCAGGTACTAAAGTCCCCCCTTAAAATGGTATTCGTTCATTTCCTCTCACTAAGTTTACTTAAATCGAATCTGGGATGTATCCCAATTTCTTCTCAGATTTATTTGGTTCCTTCCGAGCCAAGAGCCAATTCATGCAAATTAAGGGGCAACAACTAAAAAGGAACACATTTCAAACCCTCCACACAGCAGTGAAGGTTATTCCCCGTGGGAAGAAGCGTGGGAGGCCCTAAAGTAGTCAAGGTCTTGAGAGTCCCTGCTCATCCTTCATAAGGCCCCTCTGGCCTTCTCACCCCTTCCCCGGTTAATTGTTTTAGCTTGTTCACAATTTCTCCCAGGAAGCTATTTATTTATAGACAAAATAATAATAATAATAATGAAAAAAACTGTTCCAAAATAGTTTAACACAATCACAATCTCCTCCGGAACCGTCACTCCACTGCATCCACTTAGAAACAGGTAAATATTGATAAAAGTGTGGCAATTAGGACACACTTCATGAGCTGGGCAGGTTATTTAGAGAAATGAGTCATTTTACTTCAAAGTACTGATGCCTTCGTAAATCAATTCTACTTGTTTTAAAATAGATTTGTATGTCCGATATTAATAAGGATTATCCTAACCTAGTTTGTTCCTTGAACAACAATTTCAGAACCTTTTGAATAAGTTCTTCCAGTAGTAAGCACAGCGAGCTGTCTCATAAGGGGACTTTCAAACTGGCCACTTCTCAACAAATCATGCCAGCCACTTCTGCACAGAATGTTTTTCCATAAGGACAACCAGAGAAAAGTCACTTGTTTACCCTGTGTATTTTATTATAGTCAACTCATTTTATAAATGCCATATGGCAACTGATTTAAAAAAAAAAAAAACCCATCATTTTACTGCTGGGGAAGCCTGTTTTGAACCTGACATTTCTAGATTGGGCATGTCTGAAGTCTTTAAAGTTACATGAGGGGGAGGAGCAAAGTCATTTGTGAAGGGTGTTGGACTCACTGGCAATAGCCGAACCTTAGGTTCTGCAGCCCCTGTTGATGAAGATAAACTGAAATATGGATGTGTGGAATAACCCCCCCCCACACACACACAGGCACACACACACACACACACACACACACACACACACACACACACACGCACACACACTTGCCTTAACTTTTGGGAAGAGGAAGAAATAAGTAGGGATCACATCTCTTTTTACAGCACTGGCTAACTTCAAATATCTTCAATTTTATAGAATGAGCTATTGCCCCTTCATTTAAGAGCCAAATGTACTTGGTTTTGCGTTATCAGAGTAATTCTGGAACAGACTGAAAACTCTTGAAGAATTGCTGTGGCAAACAAGTGTCTGAACTTTGGACACTCCAAGAATGCCAAGGGGTCACCTTCCTTTTTTTCCAGGAGTAGCATAGATGTTACACAGGCAGCAGGAATATTGAGATGCTCTTGTGTAAATGTTTAATAAATAACTGGAATAGAGTATTATAAGCAGATCCTCTGTCCCCCTATTTCTCCCAGCTCTCCTTTGCCCTCTGTTGGAATAAACTGTTCCTCTCCTTTGACAGTCTTGGTATATAGCCCTCGCTGTCCTGGAACTCACTATGTAGACCAAGCTGGCCTTGAACTCACAGAGATTTGGCTGCTTCTGCTTGCCAGGTGCTGAGATTAAAGGCAGGCACTATCATGACAAGTCCTGCAGTAATGTTTTAAAGTGGCAGAGCCTGGAACTAGCTCTTGTAGATCAGGCTGGTCTTGAACTCACAGAGATCCTTTCCCTCTGCCTCCCAAGTGCTGGGATTAAATGTGTGTGCCTTTAATCTGTCCAATCTTAAGAGACCTACAGTATACTCTGGGATTTCCTCGTGGCCAAATCAACTGCTTTCTCAGAGACATATTTAGGATTGTCAGTCAATCACTTAAAAACATTTTGCATTTGCATGCACAGCAGTACATAGAAATTAGTTTCGAGCACCTGATTAGTAGGTATCTATCTCAGAATCCCTCTCTGGATTGTGTTCAAAGACTCTAGAAAGTCAAGACAGTTACAATGTAAGAGACACAAAGGATTGAGACCTTGCAAGCACACCACTCCCGCACAGTAGGAAACTCTGCACTTTTAAAAGCAGAGTACCTTTCTCGTTTTTTTCTATATTCATTACATGAAATGTATCTCGCTTTTCTAAGCTTTATCTGCTGCACTTAACTTCCAGGTAGAACTGATAAGACAATGTTGCACTATCCTCAGAATATAATCATTAGTCATAGAATATCAGGCTTTTTGTTTCTCCTTCAGTTCACTCCGACGAAGGTAAAAAATGAAACAAGGATGCGAATAGTCTTGAAGGATAGCAAGTCACAATCCTTATGTGGGGATTCGTTTGGTCACGCTCCAGGAAAACCTCGGGCAAGTGTTTAAGTCTGGGAGGGGGTAGAAAGGGCGTTGAGCCCACACAAAAGACATTGTTATATGAAAAGGAATGATTACATATGGCCCATACATACAGGATATTGTCTCGCCTGGTAATGAGGCGCTCACGACTATTAGATTGGCCTTTGTTCAGTTTATCCAAACTCCTTGACATACGCCACCTATTCTGCAAACGCCAACAGATGGGCGCAGGCACAGCACAGCCTCAGCACTTGATTTAAGGCAACAGCTGCGCTCTGCTCTTCCTGAGCCCTGCTCCTTCCAAAGGAGCTTTGCTACGAGGGCTTGGAGGAAGTCTTCCTTGCAAAGGCCCAGGTCACCTGCTTTGCTGTTTGAGTAGGATGGAGGTGACAAGGGTTGGCCCTTCACACACTTTAGGAGGGTTTACACACCTTGATAGGGGTTCTGAACTGTATCTCTTGGCCCTAACTCCCTTACCCCCTCCCGCGCGATTGTGCCACGCTGTGGGTCAAAACCTGAGCTTTGCCTGGTGCGCGGGCGCTTTCCTCCCGTCTGCGTTTCTTCTCACGGGGTTACTCTCCCACTCTCTTGCCCAGGGGAGGAGCGCTACATCTGCTGGTACTGCTGGAGGACGTTTAGATACCCTAACAGTCTCAAGGCACACCTGCGCTTTCACTGTGTGCTCAGCGGCGGCGGGGGCCGCGCCTTCCCGCATCAGGAGCACGCGGCCAGGCCCGGCGGTGGCCCGGTGGCAGAAGGCCTTGGCTTCCCCCCGAAAACCACCGTTCCGGACTTGACCTCGCCTGTGCAGGCAGGCGCTTTGCGGCCCCAACCACAGGCCACTCAGCTCGCCCAGGCCTTCGGGGCGCGGGAGAGCATCAAGCGCGAGGTTTCCTTGGCGCCCCCGGCCACTTCACCGTCTCCGGGCAAGTGGGGACCTCCCAGGAAGGGCAAGGAGCAGCCAGAACGCTCCCTGGATGCGAGCGGGATGCCCCGCACACACAGTCACTTCCTGGGCATCGTGGGCGGCTCCGCAGCCGCCGGTGGCGGCGGCCTGGCTTTCTACCCCGGCGTGCGATCGGCTTTCAAACCCGCTGGCCTGGCCCGGGCAGCCGCGCAGGGCGACCCCTACCGGGAAGAGGGCGGCGGCAAGGGACCCGGGCTGGCATTGGGCCGGCTGCTGGGCGGGGGCCGGGCGGGCGGGCGACCGGGCAGTGGGGAGAGCCCAGCTGGCCACCACCACCATCACCACCACGCTCATCACCACCACCACCACCCCAAGTGCCTGCTCGCGGGGGACCCGCCGCCACCCGGACTGGCGTGTCCCGGGGCCCTGCGAGCCTTTCCCGTGCTGGCGGGCCACGCGGAGGAGGCGTCCGCCTTCAAGCACGTGGAGCGCGCCGCGCCCGCCGCCGCCGCGCTGCCCGCTGCGCGCTACGCCCTCCCGGCGCCCGGGATCCCGCTGGAGCGTTGCGCGCTGCCGCCCCTCGACGCCGCCGGCGGGCTCAAAGCCTACTCCGGCGGCGACTGCAGTCACCTGCCCGCCGTCATGCCCGCCTTCACGGTGTACAGCAGTGACCTGCTCTACGGCACCCCTGCAGCCTACTACCCGCTCAAGCTGCACCTGGGCGGGCTGCTCAAATACCCCGAGTCCATCTCCTACTTGAGCGGGCCTGCGGCGGCGGCGGCGGCGGCGATCGGCCCCGCCGAGCTGGGCTCCCTGGCCAGTATCGACCGCGAGATCGCCATGCACACGCAGCAGCTGTCCGAGATGGCGGCTGGGAAGGGGCGCGCCCGCCTGGACTCGGGGACGCTGCCTCCGGCCGTAGTGGCGGCGCCTGGCGGCGGCGGCGGCGGGGGCGCAGCGGGCAAGCCCAAGACCGGCCACCTGTGCCTGTACTGCGGCAAGCTGTACTCGCGCAAGTACGGCCTCAAGATCCACATGCGGACGCACACCGGCTACAAGCCGCTCAAGTGCAAAGTGTGCTTGCGGCCCTTCGGCGACCCCAGCAACCTCAACAAGCACATCCGACTGCACGCGGAGGGCAACACGCCCTACCGCTGCGAGTTCTGCGGCAAGGTGCTGGTGCGCCGCCGGGACCTGGAGCGACACGTCAAGTCCCGCCACCCGGGCCAGAGCCTGGTCGCCAAGGCGGGCGACGGCCCGGGCCCCGAGCCAGGCTATGCGCTGGAGCCTGGGGATCCCAAGAGCGAGGATAGTGATGTGGACGTCTGCTTCACGGACGACCAGAGCGACCCCGAGGCTGGAGGCCCAGGCCAGCGCGACTCCTAACGCTTCCAAGAAGGGGGAGCGAGGGGCGTGGACAGAGTAGAGAGAGGTGGCGACCAGAAGGACCCGGGTGAAACGCTCGTTATTCTGGGGAGGGTGTCGGATTTGGAACAGTGAGCCGCTCCAGTTCCGCAGTGAGACCTGGATGAGCTGTAAAAGCAGCCAAGGAACAGCCCATAGGTCAGGGGTCTCCACAATCTACGTCTCTAGACTGGGGCACAGCCCCTCTCCCAGCAGGCATTCTGGTCTTGGGGTTCAGCATCACATCAATTCAAGTATCTCATTGCCCTAACAGGGGAAAATTTGAACCGCCACGCATTTTAAAAAACGTTCTTTTCGGTGGAGGAAACCGTGCCTTTTGAAAAGATGTTTCGCGTGAAGCTTACGTTAGCATTTCACCGAGTAGGCAAAAACAGTAGATGTGACACCCGCACACGTGTTTCCGTTTTTTATATCCGTTCTCCTGTCAAAGGCCGCTCCTTGCCACGTTGAGTATACTGTGGTAGTGGATATACAAATTGGTCAAGTTGCAATTATTTATGAGAGCATTATAATAAATAAAATAACGCATGAATCTAAGAGCACGCAATATATAAACTTTTAAACAGTATCCTATTTGGTAGAGCCCACAAATGTGTATGTTGTTTTATAATGAATGATGTACAGTGGACACAGTACTTCGCTCCTGTTTTCATTTTGTGCAATCTTTAAGAATAATAAAGATACAAATGAGAGTTCAGTTACTTGGCAACTTCAGAGGACCCTTCAAAGAAGTAATCTAGTTCGAAAGCCACCTTTGAGGAGACTTCACAACAAGATAAGTCACAGAAGATTTATATTATTCACAGAATTAATATCACTCGGGGTTGAACAGAGCAGGCAAAACCCACTGGCTTCTAAAACTATTGTTCTCCATGCTACATGTTTTTATGTTCACTTCCAGGAAGTTGGAAGAAAAGTAAACAAGACCAAAAATAAAAAAAAAAAAAATCCTTTAAGTATATTTCCTTGTCACAAAGCATCATACTATACTATCAGTATTTCTTGTTGTCTACCATTTTAACAGAGCTTACTTTGGGGATAAAATGGAGGATATTTGCTCCGAGCCTTTTTATGAGCCATGAATTTTAGTATCAACTCAGCAAACAGGAGATGCTGGTTGCTGAAGGTGCAACAGTTTCCAGCCTCTGCACTTCTTCCAGTAACTTGGTGCTGCCAGTTTTGGACCCATTAATTTACAGAAGAGGAAATGTAATTGGACACAGTGTATAGACAATAATCAGGACAGCAAAATCGTTAGTGGTGTCTGTATTTGCTATTTTTAAAAAGTGGTGTTAGATATACAATCTATGAAGACCCCCCCCCTAGAAGTAGAGAATTAGGCCCTAGTTAAAGGCAGGTACATTGCCCAGGTCTTCAACAGTTTTCTCAGAGGTTAATTTAACGAATTTTGTAGGTCAGCAGACTCTCTGGACAGGGTTTTGATGACCACATTCACCCAATCTTGTTCTTTGAATCCTTAATTCTAAATACTTTGCAGGTCCCCAGTGTCTGATTGGAAACACTGCGGTGGCCACTAGGAGATTGTCAAGAACCTTTTTTTTTTTTTTTTTTTTTTTTTTTTTTTTTGGTGTGTGTGTGGGGGGGGGGGGGTGGGGGGATATCTCAACCAAGAGCATCCGATTTCTATTAATGGTGACTTTCATAAAGATTCCTTCTGTGAGGAGATGTGAAAATGTGCGCTGGGAATTACAGGCTTTTAGTGTTAGCTGGCTAGAGATTGTCTTGTGTAAGAGAAAGCATAAAGAGGGATGGGGAGACAGAGACAGAAACACACACACACACACACACACACACACACACACACACACAGGGAGAGACACAGGCAGGCAGGCAGGCAGGCATATTGTGAGCATCATGGTAAGCATGCATTTGTTGAGGAACTATTCTGTGCCAGACTCATAGGCTGCTAGCATTTCCTCTCCATGAAGGAGATTCCGGGATGGTCTTGACGCTGATGATGGGAAGTGAACCTAATCACTTTCTTGCTCAACTTAGGCTCTATAATTCAGTTTTCCACCAGTCGCTTAGTCATCATGCTTTTGTCCTTTGTAGTGATGTCCTTTATATCAGCTGTTGCTTGAAAGCAGAGGCATCCTTGGGTGGAAGGCTGAAAAGAATTTTGCCTTTTTCTTTTGAAATCAGATGTTGTAAAGTTCTGGAGGGAAAGTTAAAAATCCAGATTCAAAACACAGGAAATATTCTATTGCTAGAAAAGTACAGCCTGCACTTCATGTCCTGGATCAGTACTAATTGTTCTAACTTTTGTGGAAAAATAGTCAATAAACAAACAAGGTAAGAACTGTTTGGTTAAATGAAATACATGGAGAATTGATAGTGATTTAATGAAACAAAACTCCAGCCACCTGTTTCTCCCTATTAGAATAAATTATAACATCAAAAATTAAACATAGATACAAAGCTCTTAACTGCAGATTGTAATTCTCCATAGCTTGACTGAGACAATCCTGCTATTTGTTCACGAATAAATTCCAGATATAATTAATGCCATTATTTATCTCTACATTAAAGTCAAATCAGCAAAACGCAGCCATCTAAATGCTTTCTCAGCTTTTTCTTTTTTAAAGTTGTTTTTTTGTTTTGTTTTGTTTTGTTTTTGAGACAAAGTTTTGCTATGTGCTTTACACTGCCTTGCACTCAGGGAATCCTCCTGCCTCAATCTCCCCGGTGCTGGAATTCCAGGCATGTGTTCCTTTCTCCTTACTCTCTTTTTACTCAGTAGTTCTTATCTTGGTCACCATAACTCATTTTGAGAGCAGTGCTAAAGGTTCTGAATATTTCCTAGATTTTGACAGACTATTCTGTGCCATGCTATGAAATATTAATTTAAAAAAGGGAGGATGGTTCATGCCTTCCTGAATCGAAAGACTCCAGATTATTTAGCTTTAGTTAGTTGGGATATTGAAAAGTTTTGCTAACTTATATACATCAGATACATCTGAATTTTGATTTTGCTGTTGGCACTTACTAGTGTTGTATTCTGGGCCAGACCCTCTATTGCTATGTTTCTTCATTTGCAACACAGTGTGGCATAAAGCAATAGGGTAGTTTTGATGCCAGTAAGCGGCTCAGAATCACGCCCGGTGCACAAAAAGCTCTCACTTGTTTGCTTTCACATAAGAAAGGCTGACAGAGTTTTCTAAGCACTAACAGCTCACACAGAACACCGACTTTGTTCTTCTAGGTCTGGGTGAAGCCACATCAATTTCAGTAAATAGAATCTTTCCAAACTTCGAGAAACTTCTTCAGACTTCTTGTTTGGTTTCCACTTTAAGCTCAGAAACCAGTTCCAAAGGACGGTGGCGTGGAGAGAACGCTATGTTCGTTTCCAGTTTCTAACTTTTGAAAAGCTTGGCGGGGCTCTGAGGGTTGAGTTGACACACAAACACAGGGAAAGACAGCAAGGGAAAGACAGCAAGCACAAGCTCACTTTAGTGCAGAGGGAAGCCAAGACTCCGAGAAGTGCAGTCGGTCTGGCAGTGGTGGGGAAAGTGCATTTAGTGATTTAAACTCCGAGCGAGAGAATAGTTAGCGCCGCCAAGTTGACCCGAATGGGCTGTCATTGTCATTACTCCTAGAGCTCTCATTGGCCCATCCCTTGCAGGCCGGGCTGCTGTGGTGGCGGACCAGCAGCGCGCTGGAGCCTAGCGCTGGCGTCGAGACTGCTGAAGGCAAGGCTGGCTTCAGCGACTCAGCTTCGCTCTCCAAGGACAGGAGTTTCCAGGTTGGGCAATGGAATGGGAGTTGCACCTCCTTTGAGAGCACAGCCCAGGAACCTCTGGAGCAAAAGCGCTCGAAAATCCCCTGCGACCCGCAGCAGGCAAGCATGGGGTCGCAGCAGCCGGCCTGTTCCGGCCCTTCCCGGGCGTCGGCGGGGAGCTGAGCACCAGCGCCCTGCGCCCTCCCCAAAGGGAGGAAGGCAGAGGCACCCGCATGCGTGGTCGAGGTCATATGTGACCCTTGGCCACCTAGGTGCGAGCAGCACAGCCAGGACAAAGTGTTTAGTTCCAGAAGGAGCTCCAGGCTTGCTTGCTAGGAACTGGGCGACTTTCCTTCAAAAGATAAGAGGCGAGCCACTGTGGTTTAATTCAAATCAGGAGAAAACGTGTGTGACAGACAACCTGTTAATGCCTTTGGCTTGGGAATCATCCAAATGTCCTAAAAAATGGGACCAAGATTGGGTGGATAGCCCCTTAAAAGACACTGATTTCATTACAAGTACAGTGTGTTATTTAAACATAAGCGTTTTATATAAATAGATAAAAACCTAAAAGACACGTTTGCTGAAAAATGTAAAAGTCATACATGCCATCAAAGGGAGATTGGGTTATTTGAGTTAAACAGATAAAGGCAAACGTTTTTCATGTAGCGTGAATAAATTTAAATTTCGTTTAAAATGAAACATATAAGCCATCTAAATATCATGTGTTCATATTTTCCTTATTCATGTGCACATGGGTGCAAATGCACATTTCCTATTTTTAATGTTATCGGTGTAATAATGTTCTTGAAGTTACTTTAAATAGTGGATTGCTTAAAATCTAAGGTTCTATGACAAATTGTATCCAAATGGGAGGCACTCAGATATAGACTAGAAAGCTGTGGATGGAAATGGCTTATGTGACAGGAGACACATCCAGAAGAGAAGCAACAGCAGACGGTTTACATAAGACGGTGAAGGCCAAAGGCTTCTTTACATCTTTTTTTATTTTATTCACTGAAAGTGAAGCAGGAATATAAGACTCTATATCTGACAGTAAGAAGTTCATTCCTGTATTATCATTACCGTAAGGAAAACGGAGACATGACCAGGCCAGATTCAAATTAACTTGGGGGCATTGGACCAGAGAAAAACACATCTGTGAGCAGTAAGATGCTTTCAGGTATGCTAACAGTCACTCCGATGAGTACTGAGTCAATGTGCGCTGTCGCATTTTATAAGCGTATCTGTGGTTTTCAGAAAGCAGGAGAAAGAAATGTCTTAGCAATCAAGATGACGTCGAAAATGTACAGGGAGATGATAGGATAGGTTTTCTAAGTTATTCAAGGCTAACAGGATGAAATCTGGTCCCAGGGTGCTGGCTTTGGCATCCATAGATATTTGTACAGATATTGTTCCCTCTGCTTGGGAAACCAGTTTGTGTACTAAACCGAACAGTGATTTGGGATGCTATACTTTTTTACATTGCTCAATGTTCTCATGTGAGAGGGAATCAGCTTCGCCTTAAAGCACTCAATTCATTAACTATTGTCCCCTTTCATCTTTGTAACAATTTATGTTTCGAGTGAGGGAAATGAATCATTCCCCCAAGATTCACTCCTTTTCCTAGTGGTCTTGCGGGCTTGCTCTTAATGGAGTACACACGGTCTCTAAACACAGATGGCAAAGAAATATTTGAAAAAGTGGTCAATGTCTTTCAGAC